>JAGKTI010021908.1:0-15508 GCA_018397915.1 Birgus latro | reverse complement strand
GTGATGGGAAGCGTTAGGAGAAACACGTTAAGGTGGTTTGGGCATGTGGAGAGGATGGAGAGTGAAAGACTGACGAGGAGAGTGTATGTGAGTGAGGTAAAGGGGGCGAGAGGGAGGGGGAGGCCGAGGATGAGATGGAGGAATGGAGTGGAGAGGTATATGAGAGAGAGGGGGGTGTGAGTTGGGAGGGTGGTAGTGAAATGGCAGGGGACAGAGTGACATGGAGGCGATTTGTTTGTGGCCACCCCGTTCGGGATTGAGGCGTCTGGCAATAGATAGATAGACGTATACCCTCTTCTCTCCTCCTCTCCGTTGGTACCACTTCCTCAGTTTCTGGTCCATAACTTTCCAATTAAACACTGTCTCCTCCTCCTCCATTCTCTGTTCGTTTTTTGCCTTAGCTTCCTTTACTAACTCCTTTATTTTAGCTCTTTCTTCCTCATTTGCGTCTTTCCTTAGCCAAACATTTTTGAACCCCTCTTTTTCTGCTAATTTCCATGTCCTATTCATGATTTTATTTACTGTTACCTTGGACTTGAACTTCACCTTCAATGGCCTTGCCCCACCTTCCTCGTACTTACCTAACCTAAACACTTCTTCAGTCTCTTCTTGGGCTTCGTTGTTACCCTGCATGACTACTGTTATTATTTCTTTAGCTTTACTCAGTTCTTCTTTTTCTCTTTCAGATCTTATTGTCATACGCTCTTCTTTTACCCCTAAAATTATTACACATTTTTTCTTATCTGCTACATCCCTGACTAAAGATTCTCTACTTCTTAGTACCCTAACCACTTCCTTCTCCACTTTTTCCTTGCTTTGTTGTTCTATAATCTCTTTGAAATTTACTTTCCCTTCCTCCTGAATTTTCTTCCACCCCTTATGATGCTCCCTGATTTCCTTAATATGTTCATCTTGCATCCTTGATTTTGAATCATACTCATCTAATTTACTTTTCATTCTGTCTCTTTCTTCCAACCTCTTGTTTTCCCTCTTGAGGTGTTTTATTTAGTTTGTGCAAGATTCATTACTTACTTTTAATTCTACGACTTCTCTTTCTTGTTCCGCACTGCGTGTGCAAACTTTTTCCAGCTTGTTCTTTAAAACTTTTATCTCTCTCCTGTTCTAAGGTCCGCTCTTACAGCTCTCTAATTACTACCCATACATTTTTTAATTCCTGGACATTCCTCTTCGCCATTTTCTCTACTCCTGCTACTCTTGTTTGATTCAGTTTTGTACTTCCATTTCTCGCATTTTCGTCACAGAAGCCCACGAATTCCCTTTCGCCAGATGTAAACAAACTGCCGTCGCTTTCCGCCATGATACAACCATATGGAAACTTTTCTATTCCACTGTGTCTTGTTCTCTTTATCCCGAAACCTGCTTTTTTTTTTTTTTTTTTTTTAACTAATGGCCGACGGGACCACCACTCACGCACTCATTCACATAATCACAATAGGCTGGTCTCCTGTGTGTATTTACCTAATTGTATTTACCTAATTGTGATATACAGGAAATGACCTACGCTCGTGGGGTCCCGTCTCTGTTTCTCAATAAGTCAAATTTAGCTTTAAACTCGTTTAAGTTTTTAGACTGGACGATCTCTTTGTCCAGTCTGTTCCACAGGTCTATGCATCTATACGGAAAACTATATTTCTTGATGTCCTTCAAGCGGCGCGGCTTCTTCAGTTTCAGTCCATGTCCTCTTGTTGCTCTCTTATCCCATAAAAACAGATCTTCTCTATCAATTTTATCTACTCCCATCATGGTCCTGAACACTGAAATCATGTCACCCCTCTCTCTCGTTTCCTCTAAGGATGGCAAATCCAGCCTTTCTAGCCTCTCACTATATGATAGATCTGCCAAACTGGGGACCATCTTGGTTGCTGTTCTTTGTATTCTCTCAATCTTGTTTATATCTTTCTTTTTGTGTGGGGACCACAGTACTGCTGCATATTCTAACCTGGGGCGGATCATGGCCACTATCAGTTTTTTCATCATCTCTTCATTCATGTAATGGAATGCCACTCTTATGTTGGTCAGGAGTATATATGTCTCTCTAACTATCTTGTTGATGTGTTTTTCAGGTGACAAACTATCCTGGATCAGCACTCCTAAATCTTTCTCTTCTCTCACTTTTGTGATTGGTTCATTACCCATCATATAGTTCAGTGATGGTCTCTTGGTGCTTTTACTCATTTCCAATATTTTACATTTTTTTGCGTTGAATTTCATTTCCCATGTGTGTGTGTGTGTGTGTGTGTGGAAGATATATGTATGTTTAGTAACCTCTCATATCTGGCATAAAGCTACCTTTTAGTTAACTTACTGAGGACTAATGACATAATACCCCCCCCCCCAGCCCCTGAAGGGGAGGTTCAACCCCCCACTGAAACCCTACAAATCTACTGTATAACTGTTCAGACATAGAAAAAGATCCTTGAAAATCATAGTAAGAATGACAGTGTTGTAAAACTGGTTGGAGCCAATCGAGACAGGAGCCATCCAGTCCAGCATCACAGTGCCACCAAACTTGTTGTACGTAAAACACACACTCTTAAATTAACCCTTTGAGATTCTGATGACGATTTTGATCATCATTTCAAATCCAACCTCAGAGATTCCGATGATGCTTTTAATCATCATTTTAAACTTTTGTAAAGTATTCACCATAAATCGCGGTTATGCATCATAACAAAAAGACTCGAGCGTGACATCACGGAATGGTTGCTCTATGCGTGGCGGGTACTGCACGGCCGGTCTGACTCATGGCTTTGTTTCTTTATCACTTTATTCTTGGTGAACATTTTTCTACAGCATGGTATAAAATTTTTGGTTTTTGCCTAACTTCAGCTCATCAGTTTGGCTTTTTATTTTATTTGTTTTCATTTTTTGAAGAACATACTACGATAAAGTACATCTAATCAGCTTCAAAGTAACACCACAATCAACATCTTATCATAAAATGTGTATTTACACTGACCGATCAAAGAAAAATATTGCGGCCGAGACTAAAATAAAATTGTGTATCTCTTTTCTTTCGCTTTACCACGCAATAAAATGCAAAAATTACCATAATCTATATATTATTGTAAAGGTAATTTATTGTAGTTTTGCATGGTTTAAACCAGATTTACATATCATTTTTTTTTTTTTCCGGAATATATTTCTATGGCAAAGTATAACATTTTTGGTTTTTGCCTAATTTCAACTCTTTTGACATTATATTTTCTTTGATCTCCTTTTTTGAACATACTACGATAAAGTACAACTTTTCAGCTTTAAAGTGACACCAAAAACAACATTCTATCATGAAAAGTGTATTTACACAGAGTGATCAAAGAAAAATATGGCACTGCGAAGATGTGGGTCGGTGTGAGAGTGGCCGACTGTAGCACAGACATAATGTGCCCGGCCAAGAAACCTGATAGGGTTAACATGTTTCATGAAAGCCCTGATATATCACTCTTACTCTTAAATAACATAAAAAAAAAGATTATTTTAAACAGATACCTTATGTGTTTAGCAGTCAGAGGTTCAGTGTATTGGATGGCTGTTTACACGTGAGGATGCAACAAGCAGAAACCTGGCAGGCTTGTTTACTGTCACAAGTAGAAGTTAACCAACAATTTTCTCCCAGTGTTGATAATTGTCATCAATATTTCTCATTTCTTCCGAGACAGGAGAATACTCAGTTCATATACTATTTTGTGTAACGTATATTGCTGTGACAAAAACATTTTATGCATTAGCCATAGACCCAGCTGGTTGTAACATTGAAATTTTTGCTCATAGTTATACATATGCATGAGGCCTAGACATTTATAGCAACATTTGCTTCAGGACACACAGGGATGTCTGGGGGGTGCTTTTCTTCCAGGATGAAATCATAGCTGCTCCTCCACACCTGAAGTGCACAGTGCTACCAGAGCTAGGGTCCCCTCCAGTGCCAAAAATTAGTGAAAAAGGTAAAAACCGTCCATCCATCCATCATCCAATCCTACGTTGCCCGGGGCTAGGCAAGTTGGTCCTGACATTTAAGATGAGAGTGACCAGCCTCACTCATCTTTGAGTGGCATTTCATGAGCAGTAAACCCCAACCACCCCTAGGATATAAACCTTCATTGCCTCAATCCAATTGGAGCACTGCAATTACCCACTAAACCACCAGGTGCCATAATTTGGTTATATGATTACCACCCAGCATGGTAAATGGTTTCCTGGTGTACAGGAAACCATTCGGCTTGTCAGTCAGTGTAGAGTCACCCACAGGCAGAAGGAATAGGAAAGAATGAAGGAAAGAAAGATAAAAGAGGGAGTGTTAAGTCACCCATAGGTAGAAGGACGAGGAAAGAATGAAGTAAAGAAAGATTGAAAAGGAAGGAAGGAAAGGAGGGAGGAGAGGAAAGGGCAGACACCCGAGAGCAGCACTACATCAAGTGAGTGGACAGTGTGTGCCCCCACCTACCACATAAGTTAAAAACATTTATAGTAATTTTGGCACTGGCATGGAGCCTACAGATGGTGGTGCTATGCTTCCTGGGTGGAGTAGCTGGGGCATCCACCCCGAAGCAAAATCTTATTTCCTTGGACTGTGCAATGGATGTGAGGCATTGTGTACCACAAGAGATTGCAGTATCCCTACATGGTGTGTGTGCTGTATTGTACCATTGGACACCACCACAGGAGCAGTTGCTTACCTGTCGTTGGTAGATCTACTTTGGCAGACAGACTGGGGTTAAGCAGCAATAACAAATTATTTTTACATTTATTAATGCTCTTCTCAAGTTAACTTTCGCATTTATATAGACAGTATGACCTCACTACAGCAGCCTTCACTAGACCAAAATTCATTTTTTTCAGAGTCGAGGAGCCGACCTGAATAATTTCTTATACAGTAATCCCTCTATTATTCGGACGCCCATTATTCGGATCCCTCACTATTCGGACATCGTGGGCTGTCCACCCCCCAGAATGCCCAAAAATTTGAAAAAATCCGAAAAAAATCCGATTTTTTTGGACCGCGTCAGTTTGAATATCCAGCACGCGCCGATCGGCTGTGTTTACGTTCGTGGCGCCTGTCTGTCCGTCCCATTTCCCGCTCCGTTTCTGGCTCGTAAACACGCTCCGACTATGGCGGACAAAGTGATTGGTTTTGTGGTGATACCCTACCTCCTGCAGGGCCTGATGCTGCTCTTTACCTTCTTCATCATGTGTGATGATGGCCCTGCCTACTGAGAAGAGGAAGAAAGTGGTTCTGACTCTGGAGAAGAAGAGGGAAGAGTATTGGAGAAGGTGGACACCGGGTGGCCGACATCACGGATTTGTCGTGAATTCAATCTCCCTCTCTCCACCTTGTTTGATATCAAGAAGTCCCGAGACAAACTACAGCAGTACATGGCTGATTTCGCTTCGAAGACCAAACGAAACGTGGAGAGGAAGTTGATGTTTAGTCCTAAGTATGCAGACATCGACTGGTCCACGTTGATTTGGTATCGACAACAACGTGCTGCTGGTGTGTTGGAACGTGGAACGGAGCTGAAAGCTGCTGCTGAGAAGCTCGCAAGGCTCCAGGACTCGTCACTAGACCACATGGGAATTTACTGTTATGTACAGTGCAGTGAAGTGATGTGATCCCTGTTATGTAAAAAAAACGTTGTGGAAAGTGTTGGTGAGAAGTGCTGGTGATTGTCAATTGCAAAGGTGTGTGTGGTGCAATTTCTTCGTGTCAGAGTCTGAGATGATAGAGCGAGTTATACATCAGGACGGCGGCTTCTTTTTCGTAAGTACCCGAACATCATCAAAATTCCTTGTTTTGTTCTTTCCGTATCATTAATCTCATGCATAAACTGTGTGCAAGATGATTTCCATAATGATTTTCATGTCTAACCTGTTTTCAGCATGCTATAAATGTGTTAAAAAATTTCCCTAAATGTTAATCATAATTTCTTGCTTTCAGTTTAATTTTTTCATGCATGGTTTTAAGTGCACCAGCTATGAAAAAGGTGAATGCCAGTGAATTTCATGTCCGGTCATAACCTAAACTAACCTAACATTGTGTTAATCATAATTTCCTGCTTTTGATTTAATTTTTTCATGCATGGTTTTAAGTGCACCAGCTATGAAAAAGGTGAATGCCAGTGAATTTCATGTCCGGTCATAACCTAACCTAACCTAACCTAACATTGTGTTAATCATAATTTCCTGCTTTTAATTTAATTTTTTCATGCATGGTGTTAAGTGCACCAGCAATGAAAAAGGTGAATGCCTTTGATTATTGTGGAAGATGATTACCATAAAGATTTTCATGTCTAACCTGTTTTCAGCATGCTGTAAATGTGTTAAAAAATTTCCCTAAATGTTAATCATAATTTCCTGCTTTCAATTTAATTTTTTCACGGATGGTTTTTAAGTGCACCAGCTATGAAAAAGGTGAATGCCAGTGAATTTCATGTCCGGTCATAACCTAACCTAACCTAACCTAACCATTTTTCTGGTAACAGTTTACATCATTTACTGTATTTGATGCTTTGTATCCAATAATTTAGTGCATAAAATGTGAGAAAAGATGATTTCCATGTCTGATACTTACTTACACTATGCTTGCAAGTTCTGACCACCTATGCCTCACTCACCTCTAAATCATCATTTTTTGGTTAAAATTCAATTAATTCATGCTTTGTGTGCATTATTTATGTGAAAAGGGACCTAAATCAGTGCTATACATGTCCGGTAGGGAGGTAGGAAGGTAGTTTTCTGATTTAGGATAGGTTAGGTTAGGGTCATGAATGACCAGTGATGGAGCTTCAGGGCCCAATATTCGGACAAGACCACTATCCGAACATGCCTTTGGCTCTATTGCGTCGAATAATGGAAGGATTACTGTATTCCGGGAATACTGTGAAAAAGCTGAAGGCTGTCCAGACTGCCTAAACTGTGAAAAAGCTGAAGGCTGTCCAGACTGCCTAAACTGTGAAAAAGCTGAAGGCTGCCCAGACTGCCTAAGCCATGTTGTCCATGCAGTTTTTACGTTCGTGTGTCAGTTGATGGTGGGCTGGCAGTGTCACTGTTGTCCCCCCATGGTCAGCCTCAGTCTGACCTACGTCATTTCTGTGGAAGTCCTGATATACTGCTTGGGAACGAGTGGTAAGTGAAATTATACAAAGTGAGCATCTTTAGTTTGTAAGATCGTAAATAATAAGGTGCATACAGTGGGGGATGTGGATGTGGATGGTGTGTGCAAGATATTCACAGAAGAAATCTGTGCAGCATGTGAGGTATTGAGTGGGGGTGAAGAGAAGACAAAAGGGGATGCAGGGAACTGCATGGTGGAATGAAGAGGTGAGACAGGCTGTGCCATAGAAGAAGAAAGCATACAGTAGGCGTGGAAAGTGTTGACGCCATCTTATAAAAAGAAAACATTCTTGTGGTTAGCAAGGAGAAACAAATAAATTAACACTCACCATTGAGTTTAGTATTTACTGGCATTCCCCTTCACCTTTTTTATCTTCTTAAGGCGTCTGGGGAGACTGATGGCGTAGTTTTGCAGAACAGACGGACTAAAACTGCTCCATACCTCCTTGACTGTAGCCTCAAGTTTAGGCAAAGATGATGTGCCGTTTCATGTGCGCCCATAAATTCTCAATGGGATTGATATCTTGGCTGTTTCCTGGCCAATCTCGAATAAAGGGAACCTCACAGTTTGTTAGCCACTGTTTCACTGACTTTGCAACATGTGCAGGGGCAGAATCTTGCATAAATACTCTTGCCTTGGTTTTATCAAAAGAGTCACTTAAAACATCACATAATAGCTCCAAATAATTGTTCTGGTTCACTTTTTCATTTGCAGGTAGAATTACCAACTCACCAACACCATAATATGTAAAGCAGCCCCAAGCCATGAGTGAGGCTGGGTATTTAACTAACTTGGAAGTGTACTTAGGATCCAGGGGGTCACTGCCTGGTTTGCGGTACACTCGTGATGAAGGGGTACCAGTGACAGTAAATGTTGACTCATCACTCCAAAGCACAGTTTTCCATTGCTCCTCACTCCAGGCAAGATATTTCTTACAAAAATTTACTCTCTTTTTCTTCTGAAGTGCAGTTAGCAGTGGTTTTTTACGAGCACAAAAACTCCTGTAGCCCAGATCGTCATGCAACAGCTGCTGCACACTTCTGACAGACACATCTGCCAGCAACTGTGGGTTCTTTTCTTTTAAATCCCGTGCTGTTAGCCTTGGATCCTTGCTAACTTGCCTTGAGATCAGCTGACGGGTCCTGAAGGTTGTCTTATGAGGTCTCCCAGGCTTGGGAAGTGGAGTGGGAGGAATGGCCTCCCCACTGTCCTTGAACCGCTTCACCAGTCTCTGCACTGTCCTCAGTCTAACACCATCTGATTTGCAATAAATGGGAGTTTGTGGCCATCTTTTTATAAAGTAATCACTTCCACACGTTTGTCCTTGCTTGTGGTTACTTTAGGCATGATGAGAATGTGGTAGGTAACCAAATAACTGTGTTATTTGAGTCAAAACATGCCCTCGTGGTGCATCACACACAGAGACAATCCTCCTCCTGTGGCTGGCCAAACATTACTGAGCCTGCTCCTGTGGTGCCAAACCTATCAAGCAGGGTTGCCAGCTCCCGTTGAAAAAGCGTCAGCTCATTTCGCATCACAGGGGAGGGTCGTATTGACCCTACTTCACTTAATGCGAAAAAGAATGACATCGGCAAAAAAGCGTCAATACTTTCCGCGCCTACTGTATAGTGAGTGGATGGGAAACAGGGGTGGAAGAAGTTGAGAGATGGAAGAGAGAGTTATATGTAGAGTGGAAGAGAGAGGTGAAAATATTGGTAAGAGAGAGTAAGAAGAAAATGGATGAGGCATTTGGAAGGAATTTGAGTGTAAAGTGGATGGAATGTAAGAAAATGTTCTGGAAAGAGGTAAAGAGTGTTAGACAGGGTATCAAAGAAGTTAGTCAGGGAGTGAAAGATAAAAATGGTAGATTTCTAGTCAAGAAGGGAGAAAAGTGAGCCGATGGGGAGAACACTTTAAGGAATTATTGAACATAGAGAATGAAAGTAATGCGAGTATAAGTGGCTGGGGAATGGCAGGGAGACTGAGGGATGTGAGAAGAGAGGAGGAAATCAGTATGATGGAAGTTGTGGAAGCAATTAAGAAAGTCAGAATGGGGAAAAGCCCCAGGAATTAATGGAGTGTGTAGTGAATTGCTGAAGCATGGGGGAGAGATAATAGTAGAATGGATGTGGAAGATGTGCAGATTGGCGTGTGAGGAGAGTCCCGGAGGATTGGAAGTCAGGTATAATTATTCCCCTGCACGGAGGAAAAGGAGAAAAAGAATTGTGTGGTAATCATTTATGTTCTTAGTGTTATGGGAAAAGTATATGGTAAGATACTTTTTGACCGAGTTAAGGAAATAACTGAGGAATTAGTTGGAGAAGAAGGAGGTTTTGGGAAGGGAAGAGGTTGTTTATATCAGATATTCATTCGTAGATCTTTTGTGGAAATGTATTTAGAGAAAGGAAAGAGATTGTATGCAGCCTTCATGGATTTGGAGAAAGCATATGACAGGGTAGATAGACAAGGTGCGTGGAAAGTATTAAGAATATATGGAGTAGATGGGAAGTTGTTGAATGCTGTGTAGAGTATGTATGAGGGTGCTAAGGCTGCAGTGCGCATGGATAGTGAACTGAGAGAATTTTTCTGTTTCAAGGTTGGATTGAAACAAGGATGTGTCATGTCTACATGGTTGTTCAATCTGTATATGGATGGGGTTATAAAAGAAATCCAAGGTAGGGGAGTGGATGTTGGAGCGACCCTAATGACAGAGGACAGTGTTTGGAAACTCCCTGTATTGTTGTTTGCAGATGATACTGTGTTGTTAAGTGAAGACGATGGGAAGCTGCTAGGCTTGGTAGATGAGTTTGGGAGAGTGTGTAAGAAATGGAATCTAAAGGTGAATGTAGAGAAGAGTAAAGTTACGGTCTTCAAGAGAAATGAAGTTAGTGAACGTGCAGTGAGGTTGGTTGAGGAGGAAATGGAAAATGTGAGTGTGTACTTGGGTAGTGTGATGAGTAAGAATGGAAGTGTAGAGGGTGAATTGCTTGAAAGGGCACAACAATGAAGAAAGATTGCTGGTTCCTTGAAAGAAGTGATAGGAAACAGGGAAGTGAGCATGGAGGTGAAAAAGTTACTACATTACAGTACAGTATTATGATACCAGCTCTAATGTATGGAAGTGACGCTTGGACCTTGTTGGAGGGACAGAAGTCAGGAGTGAGAGCAGTGGAAATGAGTTATTTGAGAGGAGCATATGGAGAGAGAGATTGACAGATGAGGAAGTGAAGGAGTGTTGTGGTGTGGATGTGGATATGATACGAAGTGTTAGGAGAAGTACATTGAGATGGTTTGTCCACATGGAGAGGATGGAGAGTGAAAGACTGATGAGGAGAGTGTATGTGAGTGAGGTGGAGAGGGGAAGAGGGAGGGGGAGGCCAAGGATGAGATGGAGGGATGGAGTGGAGAGGTATTTGAGAGAGGGGAGTGTGAGCTGGGAGCAGGGCAGTGAAATGGCGGGGGACAGGGCAACACGGAAACGATTTGTTTATGGCCATCCCTTACGGGATTAAGGCGTCTGGTAATAGATAGATAGATAAAGTGTACGCTGTGGTATTTGAAAAGTGTTTATAATTAAGTTGTACCTTTTCATTCGTTTTCGTTTTTGAAGGCTCCAACATGCTTGCATGCGTCGGCCTTGGTCACCTAATGGCGGCTCTCCACGCTGCTCGATCCCTGGCAGCCTCCCTGTTCAGTCCCTTAACCCTTAAGTCACACTTAATGACCTCGTCCCATGTCTTTCTCGGTCTACCCCTCCCAACCCCTCCCCCAATATTAACACCTCTCACCCTCTGTACCCAATTATCATCCCCCATCCTCTCCACATGTCCAAACCACCTCAGCCTACATCTCATCACAACACCAATACACTTCAGTCCTATCCTACCTCTCAACTCTTCCATCGTAAACCCAGCCCCCCCAGGCCTTGAGCGCAGGGACGCACTGCACATCCACCTAATCATTGTCATTTCTGTACGTTTAAACCTGCGAATATCCTCTTCCTTTACTGCCCAGGTCTCACTACCAAACAGCATCACACTCTTAACACACGCTGCATACAAAGACCCCTTAGCACGTAAGGAGAGTCCTCGCAATGTCAGGAGAGGCAAGAGCTCCCTGAACTTCTTCCAACCACTTCTCACTCTAGCAACCAAGCTAACTCCGGCCCCACCTCCGGCACATAACATGTCTTCCAAATAACGAAACTCCTCCACACACTCAAGAGACTCGCCTGCAAGTTCAACCCTCTCATGCCTAACAATCTCCACCTGCTCTCCCCGACACGCCACACACATGAAATCGGCATCATCTCGCAGTCTACCTCTAATACCACTACAATTCTTATGCACCCATTTATCACAAACACTACACAAGATGGAAATACTTCCCACACCCTTGTGGCAAACTGCACATGGCCACTCTCCCTCTCCTCTGATTGTACCGCCACCAACCCTAGATATCATCACTTTTGTTTTATCTGCATTTACCCTTAAGCCCTTGTACCCCATACCATCTCTCCACTTCTTAAATCTTTCCTCCGCCTCCTTTTCATTCTCTGCAATCAACACCAAATCATCAGCATACAACATCTCCCATGTGAGTCCATCTCTGAAGTCACGTGAGAGGGCTTCAAGGACCATGATAAACTTCTAAATGCTAAAAAATTTGGAAAGGGGTGTACATTAATATTAATATAAATTCAAGACACCAAGCATCAATCACACGGTGCGTGCTTAGTGTGTTTTTGCGTCAGTTGGTGGCAGGCTGGCGGCGTCACTATTGTCCCCCCACGTTCTTCCTCAGTCTGACCCACATCATTTCCCCTTCTAAATTATTTTACAGATTTGTTAATGGCAAATTGAAACAAAAGGAAGGAATCAGTAAGCTAAAAGAAAATGGAAATGTCTAGAAAGATGCAGTTATACAAACTGAAATAACAAACAAATACTTACAATCATTCTTCACTAGAGACAGTGATTTTGTGGAGGAGGAGGGAGTGACTAGAAATGTAGTGTTAAAAGATGTAAAGGTTGAAGTGCAAGAAGTATACTAAGTACTGGAAACTCAAGATATGGGGGAAGGCCCCAGGACCAGACGGGATCTCTAATTAGATACTAATGGAATGCAGAGAACAAATGGTGGATATGATCCACGGCTTAATTGTGTGTTCTCTGGAAGAAGGGAAAATGTCTCAGGAGTGCTAATGTGGTACCAGTTTATAAGGGAGGGAACATGGAAGTACCCCTGAATTACAGACCAGTGTCCCTGACCAGCATGGTTGCAAAACTGTGCAAGAAAATCGTGAAAGACAGATGGGTAAAATATCTGGAGGAGATGGACTTTGGCAGAAAGTCAGTTTGGATTCAGAAGTGGAAGTTTGTGTGTTTCCAACTTGTCGAGCCTCTACTTAAGGGCAATAGACATGCTACAGGAGAGAGATAGTTGGATGGACTGTGTGAATTTAGATTTGGAGAAAGCCTTTGACAAGGTACCCCACAAGCAACTAATGTGGAAATTGGAATACATAGGAGGACTAAAGAGGAACCTCTTAGAGTGGATGAGAGACTTCTTGAGAGACAGACAAATGAGGACAGTAATAAAAGGCTGGATTTCTGGATGGAGGTAAGTAACAAATGGAGTCCCAAAGGGCTCGGTGTAAATTGGAACACATAGGAGGACTGAAGGGGAACCTCTTAGAGTGGAAGAGAGACTTCTTGAGAGACAGACAAATGAGGACAGTAATAAAAGACACGATGTCTGGATGGAAGGAAGTAACAAGTGGAGTCCCACAGGGCTTGGTGTTAGCACCTTTAATGTTCCTGATTTTCGTAAATGATATGATAGATTTAATAAACAGTTACGCAAGTCTGTTTGCTGATTATGCGAAGATCATGAGGAGAGTAGAAGTTGAAGATGACTGTAAAATGCTGCAGGAAGACCTGGATAGGATTAATGATTGGAGCTGGATGTGGGAAATGAAATTCAACGCAAAAAAAATTTAAAAATTGGAAATGGGTAAAAATACCAAGAGAACATCACTGAATTATTTGATGGGTAATGAACCAGTCTCAAAAGTGAGAGAAAAGAAGGACTTGGGAGTGCTGGTCCAGGATAATTTGTCACCTGAAAAACACATTAACAAGATAGTTAGAGAGACGTATAATCTCTTGACTAACATAAGACTAGCATTTCATTACATGGATGAGGAGATGATGAAAAAATTAATCGTGGCCATGATCCGTCTCAGGTTGGAATATGTGGCAGTAGTGTGGTCCCCACACAAAAAGGAAGATATAAACAAGATCGAGAGAATACAAAGAACAGCAACTAAGATGGTCCCTTACAGATCTGTTGTACATGGAAAGGCTGGAAAAACTAGACCTGCCCTCCTTAGAAGAAAAGAGAGAGTGTGGGGACATGATTACAGGATGGGAGTAGAAAAAATTGACAGAAAAGATCTGTTTGTTTGGGATGGGAGAGTAACAAGAGGACATGGAATGAAACTAAAAAAGCCATGTTGCTAAGGGATCATTCAGTCTAAAAAGTTGAACTAGTTCAAAGCAAAATTTGACTTACCGAGAAACAGAGGTGGGACTCCACAAATGTAGCTCATTTCCTGTATATCACAACTAGGTAAATACATCATTTCCCAGGAAGTCCAGGATTTACCTCTCAAAGATGACGAGTGATAAGTGAAATATACAGACAAAGTGGACATCTTTAGTTTGTAAGATTGTAAATAATAAGTTGTATAAAGTGTTCAGTACAGTATTTGAAAATTGCTTAAAATTAAGTACACCACACTGCACACAAGGTACAAGCTACATCTTTAGTTCTCATCCTTGGTTCAGCTCCTGTCAGTGAAGACAATCAGGAGGAGGGTTCACTGTTCCTTGGCAATGACCCTGAAGATAATACATAATGATTCTGAAGGATTTGACCCGAAGGATCCTTCACCAGGTGCTGAATGATGATAAACACTCGGAAAGGTGTGGGGTGGGGGGGAGAGTAGGGTGAACCAAGTGAGTTGGAATGGTTACGTAATCCATCCATCCATCATCCAAGCCTATGTTGCCCCATGAGGAGTGTAGGAGCCCGGGGCAAGGCAAGTTGGTCCTGACTTTTAAGATGAGAGTGGGAGTACAGTAAGACCTCACTATAACGGACTAATTGGGGCTCAGGCCAGTCCGAAATATGCGAAATTCCGATAAAAGCGACATCCAGACTTACCCCTGCTAATCCGGACTTTTTCCGATATATCAGACATTATTCTGGATTGCATCAGTGGTTTTCACCACCATTGCAGTATTGTACTGTGTTATACCTTCACTACATTAATCAAATGGTATAATAATACTGTACTGTGCACTGAAAAACATGTCTTTTACTTGTCTTTTTGTGGTGAACATAGCTGATGTTGTCAGGCAGTCCGGACTGCTTTCTGGCTTTATTGGACTTTTTCCGATATATAGGAGTATAGCCCGGTAGCTCCTCGAGTCCGATAAAAGCGAATTCCGGTCTACTGAAGTCCGTTATATTGAGGTTTTACTGTATTGTATAACAGTGTATACAATGTATAGCTATGTGTGCTAGGAATGACTATCGAGTCGATTATTATGAGAGAATAGACTCGTGAAATCAAGTGGCGATTTCACTTTATGCTGGTTTACTTCGCCAATTCTCTAGAGTCGAAAATTTACAGACTTTCTCAACAGTACACAGCAGAGACTAAACGCTCAAGTAGGCTGTATTACTGTACTGTTAGCCTCTGAGAAAGTTAGTTTCTCCCCTTAACATTCAAAAAATAATAATAATAAACAGGATCTTGACTGAGCCAAACTTCTAGCTAGCACAATGGATTTAAGGATTAATACCGAAAGCTGGCTTAAGTACCAGTTGTGATTAATATAAGGAGTTGTGCTAACGTGGAGTAGCAAAAGTGTACTAAATATGTGGGGAAATCAAACACGACTGTTACATTTAACAAAGCTCAAGAAAACGAACTGTAAATTTATTGAATACAAGAAAATAAATTTACGTTACATGAATCAATTCAAATCAAAGAAAGGGAAATGCACTCACTCAAACACTCAGACAGAAAGCTAAATAATCAAAAACTTAAGCCTATGAAAAACAAAAGAAAATACTAATCGGTATGGATGAGACCGTGCTGCTGTAGTCGATCACCAAGCTGGTGGGAGCTTTGGGAATACAAGCCAATACAAGCTGAGACCTGAATCGCTAAGAAAAAAGACTGGTCAAGCTTTCGTACGGCGCAACCTCACTCTCCGAGACTAAGGAACAGACTGACTGTGGTTTTGAGTGTCCGACGTAAGGGCGTGTGAAAGGGTGTGGCCGGGTAACGGCCAGGGAGGC
>JAGKTI010021906.1:0-15508 GCA_018397915.1 Birgus latro | reverse complement strand
AGAGAGAGAGAGAGAGAGAGAGAGAGAGAGAGAGAGAGAGAGAGAGATTATTTCTTTTCACCAGATGATACCCTGGATGTTTATCTTCAAATTTATAATAAACAAAAACCAAAAAAAGAAATCATTTTTTCGTGCACCATGGGGTGGGACAAAAAAAAAAGTATTAGCGCAATTCATGGGTTAGGACTTTGCTTTGTGTTTCTTCAAACTACTCAATGTTTGTGGCAGTTAAGGTAAGGTGGTCATCACCTTTCCACACTATGATACCAAAACAAAATACAACTCACAATTCACTACCCCCATGCTACGCTATCTACACAAAATACAACTCACAAACAATCAATTATGCCCACATCACAGTGCAACCTCTACACCAATAAACATTTACTTGCCTCATACACCCCACTATCACAAACACATATAATCTTTCAATATAACCACAACAAAAGACCTCTGAAAGCAACCAGTTGACATGGTTGATTTCCTGCAGTTCGCTGAGTCCACATCCAGATGAGCCTAGAGTTGTAACAACAACAACACGGTGGGGCACAGCTTGGGCTCCCGTGCCACTCTAATGGACTGTTTGTAGATTGTTTTCCAAGTTTTTTTTTTTTTTCTGTCTAAAGGTATTGCCTAGGAGTGTATTCAAGGCATTACACTGATGCTACATTGTGTTGAGGAAAGGTCACATATATGCAAAAAAAGTCCTACACTTCTGGAGTCTTTTCTGTGGGAGAGATTGGTTAAAGAGGGAAACTTCAGGGAGTGTTTGAGATTTGTGTCTGCCTAAGCTGAAGAAGTGGGTGATGGTTGATTTGGTTGGCGAAGCAGTCATTTTATTCTGTCTAAGCCAGTGTTCCTGTAAGCAAGGGTGCTGCTGGAGCTCGCCTGCAGTTGTTGAGTTCTGGAATGTTATGAAGTTATTGCTAAGTCATCAGCACAGGACAATACTGAAGGAGGGGCACTGGGTGGTAGGTCATGGAGGAAGTTGTTAAAATGTGAGGGTAAAAGAACTATACCCTATGGGATACCACTGGATACTATTCTGAACTCATCACTGGATACTATTCTGAACTTAAAACTCTGCTTTTGGTAGAGTACTTGGGCATGTCTGTAGGAGAGGAAGTTGGCCAGCCATTTCTTGCTGTTGTCTTCTATGTTTGTGAATAAGATTTTGCTTATGTCTCTTGACAGTGTACTGAAGGCTTTACTTATGTTTACTGCTGCTAGTACAGTGCCGAAAGGAGGTTGTTTCTTGCTGAAACCACCTAAGATGATTTTGATCAAATTGGAAAGAGGTGTGGTATTTGAGAACTTGGGTCGAAATTCATTTCAGGAAGGGAGGGGGTGTGGGGGAGGAAGAGATTTTCTTTGAGATATTGAGGACAGGCAGCGGGGGTCTTTACGGCTAAGGGGCCAAGGTGTTTTATTAAGTGGATATTTGAGATCTGCTCTGGTCTTGCTGCTCTGAAGTTTTTTATGCCTTTGATAATTTGCGTTACCAGCTGAAGGGAGGTGTTTGACAATTTTTTTATATTTTCTTTATTTATGCCTCTGATCTACGGATTTTTTCTGTGTGTATCAGACAAATCGATGTGCAATAGTTTATTTGGTAGTTTGCTTGTTCTTGCATGCTGGGAATGGCTGCATTATTGTTCAGCAAGGCTTCCTTGCATGGAGGGGGTGAACTTTTACATAAAAGGCAAACATTCCCGTGTGTGTGTGTGTATGTGTGAAATGGGCTACACAATCATTTACACACATCATTCAAGCTCAAGGAACCTAGCTCCACCTTACAAGCCTAACCATGAGCACATTTTTTTTTTTTTAATGGATGCATTTCACTTATACTTGCCACACAGTCGATCTACTTTACATAAAGTTAAAATAGAGATTTTAAACCACTGTCACGTGCTCTTCTGTACTGTTTAGAGAGTTGTTGCCTCTTCTGATAGTGAGAGGGATCTCCCTCAGTGCTAAAGAATCAGTGTATGTGGTATGTAAAAAGAGTGTAATGCTGAAGGGTACTGAGACCTGGGCAGTAAAGGAAGAGGATATTCATAGGCTCAAACATGAACAAATGACATTGATTCTATGGATATATAGTGCATCTCTGAATGTGAGACCTGGGGGAGCCAGGTTTATAACTTAAGAGTTGTGAGGAAGAATGGGATTGGAGTATACTGATGTAATAGTGAGGAGAGGCAAATTGAGATGGTCTGGGAATGTGGAGAGGATGGTGGATTAAAAATGGATGCAGAAAATGAGAAGTGTGAATGTTGGGGATAGGGCTGCAGAAGCCAGACCAAAAAAGACTTGTGACGAGGTCATAGAGTGTGACCTCATGGATAAGGGACTCAATAAGGAGGCTGCCAGAGATCAAGCAGGGTGGACAGCCACCATTTGGTGACAAAGGCCGATGCATTCAAACATGTTGGAGCCTTTATAAATGATAAGATACGATACAAACTCTCATCCTATTAAATCCTTAGTCTCATACCTTCCAAACCTTGCTTTCCCATCACCTCATTTACCATATCCACCCACTTTCTCAGCTCCTTATAAACTCCTCACATACTGTACATCCTTTTCAATAACCTATTTGATGTTGCCGAGACACCCCTTCAGGTAATGGCACTCCTATAATGTCCCCCAACTCTCTCTGCAACCCCCAAAAGGAAGATGGTGAATTGCAAGAAATGGGCATTTTTGGGAAGCATTCCACTAAGTTCTGGTACAGTCTGGGGCCTCAGCTGTGACAATAACGGCCCTACTACATTGCAGTGAATTCTCAATTATCCGTCGGTGCAATATCCGGCACAGCTACCTTGGTTCTATTAAAGCAACATCTGGTGCTGAAATGGGACTTACTGGCAGTCCAATGCAGTATCCAGCATTGAGGGGTCTCAACCAGCTCATAAGTGACAGCCAACTGGCACCAGGAAAAATCCCCAAACTTGGGAGCCAATGAAAATGCCCACTAGGTGCTAGCCAGTCAGAATCTGTCATGGGCATGGCTTGTCTGGCGCGCCAAGAATACTGCCACACTTTCATTCTCACCCGTGCATGTCGCAGAGTGAAGACGTGCCTGAGCGTTCCCACTCTTCTGCCCATGTGGTCGCAAAACTCTGGTGCTTAGGGTAACTCTGTGGCATCCTATGTTCAAGCTAGTGTACTGTATTGTATTGTAAAGCTAATGGCCTGTCAGTGCTCATGTCCTAGTGCCCTACTGTGATTGTTAAACTACCCCCCTGCTGTATTGTGTACTGTAATGTTTACAAGTGCAAACCCGCCAGTGCTGTTTCTCTCCATCAACGCCAACATTTGTTGAGTACATACAATAGTACACTATGTACAGTGCTGTAAAACCATACTGTATCATTACTGTATTATTTTCATAGGCTTAGTTTTCATCACAAGGTAAAAGTTTTTATGACAGAGGGGCAAGATGGACAGAATCACAATATCCTGCTCAAAGCCAAGTTGAGTCGGATACACAGTGACTGGCATTTCACATTATTTGGCATAAGGCTTGGCTGAATTACAACAGACAACTAAGAGTCTGCTGTATATCCATTCTCTCCACTTGACCATCTCATTCAAAAACTCTCTCTCTTCCCTATTATCAACTGACTTCCTTACTCCAAATCATTCATGGGCCACAGTTTATCCTATCCACTCTAGACGTTCCACAAACAATCTTTATGAAATCCATTAACACCACTCTTGCATTCTTCCTAACCTTGAAATCCTTCTTTCCTCATCTTCCCCATTACACAGCAATGTAGAACCTCCTATGGTGCCCATCTCAACTGGAAGAACTGCAAGTGCAGCATCCATCAAGGAGCCAAACTTCCACACTTGTCCCTGTGACTTGCTATGGCAAAGCACAGTCTACTGCATGGGAACACTGGCTCAATGCATGTGATGCTCCTGAGGGGGCAGTTGCTTCCCTGTGGCTGATGGGTCTCCTCAGCCAGACAGATTGGGGTTATTCAACAACAGCAAAAAATACTATCACTGCTCAGCTGGAACCAATTTTCAATGTTCGTGTAGGAAGTTTACTGAATATGAGTTGCCACTGTCTTTCTAATACTATTGCTGTACACTCATCATCACATTTCAGTAAATTTTTAAAAATAATATAATGATTATTGTACTTAAAAGTAGTCCTGACAAATTAAATGCACTGAACTTCTCCACACACATCAAAGCAAGTAACATTCTCTTTGGGAATAAGAAATTGGTAAGAAAGGAAGCTGTAGATGAAATTCCCCTCCCTACCTCTGCCATGTGAACACTGGGGATGCTTGCAATACAAGTGCTGGCCAGTAGACAGTCACACCTTTACATCAATACAAAGAGGGAAGGAATTCAAATCTCCTCATTCTTGCTCTTTCTAGTCGCCTTTTAAGACGCAAAGAGACTACATGGATTGTATGCTTCCCCATGTCTTGCCAAGGGCAAATGTTCACCTATTCCACTGCATGGTAGATGAGTGGTCATCATTTCTAGCTACAATGTGGCTGGCCTAACAGCGCCTGGGAATGAATCCTTGTGCATGAACCTTTATGGGTTGGTACGTAAATTGGGTACCTAGGGGAGGTGGCTGTGCTAACCTGGAAGATGCAGTGGCTTTGTATCCTAAGACTGTGCCTGAATAACCACATGCTCAAAGGTTCAAGTTACAGAGACAAGCACCACAGTTAAGAGCCTCATGGCATCCGTCTAACATTTACATCACACTTATGGCATACCGGTACCTCTTTGTTCTTCATATCAAAGAGCAGAGAAACATCCCAAGTCTCTCTTGCCTTTGCAATACTCCCCAGCAAAGGAGAAGTAGACAGAGCTGAAATATTACGCAAACATCTGTCTCAGATTAAACCACTGGGGATACTGTTTTCCTCCTTACCGATATTCCCGCAAATTGTTCTAGCCACCCATACCCACAACAAACATCCAATGCAATGACTCACTATCTGGCAGGTAGGTGAAATCTAGAGGCTCGCTGGTGTCCTTGTCTAGAGGTCGCTCCAGCTGTACTTTCACACGCACCGCTGTATTCAGATTCGTGATTCTATAACGCGGTGTCCTGTGTACAAAGTGAGGATAATTAGTAATTATAACTGATGCACAAGTTAAAATGTTTACCAAAAATCACTGTAAAAGGTAAACATCATCATTACAACCTTTTCCCACCCAAGGACAGGGTGAGGCAGGGTTCAGAGAGCAAGAAAAACAAAACCTGACTAAGGAAGACCAAATTAAAATAATCTATCTATCTATTGCCAGACGCTTTAATCCCGCACGGGCCACACTCTCACTCACCATTCAAGCCCTCAGAATTCTAACTCCACCTCACAGGCTTAACTTTCCATACTTAGAAGCTTTGCATAATACTGTATATTGTCTTGCATAAATCTAACAGCTATCATTGTCACACTGGGTAAAAACAGTCATGTCAGACCTGTCATACACTCCTCTATACAGAATTCTTCCAATCTAGCTTGATCCTCTGTCAATTCCCTGGCCTCATCAATCTCCATTTCTCACTTTCTACACTCTCACCAGATCTATCAATCTTCTTGGTCTACCATGCATCCACCCATCTTCAAACTCACCCATATACTTTTTTTTTACCACCCAATTTACACACAGTCTTCCCAAACATCCATATATAGGCACACCTTTCCTAACCCTAGTACCAGTATCTACTGATTTCCTTACTCCACACCTTTCATGAATCACATTCATCCTTATCCTATCCACTCTCTGCATTCCACACACTTTCCTCAATATTCTCATTTTCACTGTTCTCACTCGTGACTTTTCATTTTTATGTCACACCAGTCCCACACTCATATGTTAATGTGGGCACTAACATTCCTTCTTGCAATCCTCTTGCTGCCACAGATATCAGATTTAAAATACTCCATCTATGACCACTACCATTCACCTCTATCTAATTCCAACACTAACTCAAAATAATTTGCTCAGCCAACCATCTTTCCTTTGTACATCCCTGAGTCATAATAAACATTCATCAGTTTTCAAGCCACACCACATACTTGTACAACCTTCTACAATCTTTCCCATAAATGTCTTTCCAGCTTCATGAACTACATTAATATCCTGCAATTCTTTTCAAATTTTATAGTGCCTTTCTTCTGCAAATATCTTATCCAAACTTCCCCTACCACTCCCAAAATGATCCACAGCCAAACATCCCCCAACCACTCCTAAAATGATCCACAGCCAAACATCTCCCAACCACTCCTAAAAAATCCATTCTGTTCTTAACTCATCAGACACCGATACCTTCCTAACCTTCTCTATAACTTCTCTTCCCGACACCTTACCCACACTTTCTCACAATACAACTGTAACTTCTGCATTCACTTTAGTCACCCTCACTTTTATAGATGTAAAAACATAGCCTCCTTTATTCCACTAGTGCAGCTCCACTCATTACAGTATTCTAGTATATTTACTTCAAACAGTATACTCAACTCTGGATTATTTATTTATTTATTCTTTTTTTTTACACAGCTCTCTAGTATATTTACTTCAAACAGTTTACTCTACTCTCTCTGAATTATAACTGTTCATCTATTAAATAGCTACCTTCTCAAACCCTTCTGTTCTGCCATTATTCAATCTTTCAAGAGCATTCTTCACTTCTCAGACATTATATTCCTTTACTCTTTACCACCACATCCAATAATGGTTACCATCACTCAACCCTAATTCATCCCCATTCATCAATTCTTAAAAGTTTGTCCAGTTCCTCCTTGTTTCTCCCTTATTCTGTTGGCAATGTCCCACTCTCATTCATACATTTTCTCACCTCTCTGCAAATCATTTCATGGCCATATTTCTACCATTTCATCCTTTTTTTTTTTTTTTCCTGCATCCACTCTAACCACTACCATTTCAATTTTCACCTCCCGAATACTCCCTTTCTTTAATCTGAACACTAATCCTACATATGCTCTACCCACTATTCATTCGATCTTTGCCCCCTACCAAGCTGTCTCTTTGTTACTAACTGATGTTCTTTCAACACCACATACAGGTTTAGCATTCCTAACTAAGCACATTTAAAATGAGCAAATGCTATCAAACAACAGGTCAAGTGCTTGAATCCACCCAAGTGTCCCTGGCTGATACAGAAAGGGTGTCCAGTTATACAGTGTAACATACCCCAACCAAGTCCTCTGACTAATGCAAGAAAGCCTTGGTTTAATCACGCTTGTTCTAATGCTGTCTGCAACAAGGAGAGGGCCTATAAGAGGTACCGGAGCCAACCCACCCCTGAATCACACCTTTTATATATTTCTGCCCGGAATCGTGCTAAGTCTGTTCTTCGCTCTGCTAAAAACAATTTCATCCGTGCTAAATGTTCCCAACTCTCCAACTCGAATTCTTCTCGCTCCTTCTGGCACCTTGCCAAAAACCTTTCTAACAACTTTACCTCATCATCCTTCCCTCCTCTTTTCTACTCTGATGGCTCTGTAGCTATTTCTTCTACTGATAAAGCAGATCTCTTTGCTCAGACTTTCTCCTCCAATTCCACCTTAGACGATTCCGGTGCTATTCCTCCATCACTTCCCCCCTCTGACTTCCTATTGTCTGACATTAAAATTTCTTCAGCAGATGTGTTCTCTGCCATTACTGGCCTCAATACTAAAAAGGCATACGGTCCTGATGGAGTCCCTCCTGTTGTCCTCAAAAACTGTGCTTCTGTGCTTACACCCTGCCTAGGTAAACTCTTTCGCCTTTGTCTCTCAACTTGTACCTTTCCTTCTTGCTGGAAGTTTGCTCTCATTCAGCCAGTCCCAAAGAAGGGTGACCATTCCCAACCCTCTAACTATCGTCCAATTGCTTTAACATCCTGTGTATCAAAAGTTTTTGAGTCAATTCTTAACAGAAAAATTTTAAAGCACCTTTCCTGTCACAACCTTCTTTCTGATCGTCAGTATGGGTTCCGTCAGGGACGCTCCACTGGCGATCTTCTCACCTACCTTTCAGACTCTTGGTCATCCTCCTTTCGGGACTTTGGGGAAAGCTTTGTCATTGCACTTGACATCTCAAAGGCTTTCGATCGAGTCTGGCATAAATCTTTAATTTCCAAACTGCCCTCCTACGGTTTCTATCCTTCTATCTGTGCCTTCATCTCTAGCTTCCTTTCTGGTCGTTCTATAGCTGCTGTTGTAGACGGCCATCGTTCCTCTCCTAGACCTATCAACAGTGGTGTTCCTCAGGGTTCTGTCCTATCACCTACTCTCTTCCTTTTATTCATCAATGACCTTCTAAGCTGTACATCTAACCCTATCCACTCATATGCTGATGATTCCACCCTTCACCTTTCCATTCGGTTCCCGCAACGTCCATCTCAGCAGTTACTTCAACAAAAAAGGGATGAGGCTATGGCACACCTAATATCTGATTTGGCTTGTATCTCTGATTTTCAATGCATCAAAAACTCAGTTCTTACACATATCAACCCGACAAAATCTTCCTCAGGATTACCCACTAATGTTTAATAATGAACAGTTATGTCCTGCATCATCCTTGAACATGCTTGGGGTTTCATTCTCTCAGGATTTGTCTTGGAAAGAACATATTACATCTCTTGTGAAATCTGCTTCCAAGAGATTAGGTGTGCTAAGCCGATTCCGTACTTTCTTTACCCCTGCACAGTTGTTGACCCTGTACACGGGTTTTATTCGCCCGTGTATGGAGTACAACTCTCATGTGTGGGGAGGCTCCCCACATGCAGCTCTTCTCAATAGGGTGGAGTCAAAGGCTTTTCGTCTCATTAACTCTCCTCCTCTTACTAATTCCCTTCAACCATTGTCTCTTTGCCGCACTGTTGCATCATTATCTCTCTTCTATCGCTACTTCAATGGTCACTGTTCCTCTGAACTGTCTGCTTGCATCCCTCCACCTCTATGATGGGCACATAGTACCCGTCTAGCAACAAACTCTCATCCCTTTTCTGTCCAACTCTCTAATGCAAGAGTTAACCGTTACTCCCAGTCTTTTATTTATGCAACTGGTCAACTCTGGAACTGTCTTCCTCTGTCTGTATTTCCTACTTCCTATGATCTCCAGTCTTTCAAACGCAGTGTGTCCAGGCATCTCGAATTGAACGGATCTTGAATTTGGCTCTCTTTTGTACTGTTTTTGCTTTTTCTTGGAAGGAACAGTATGCAGGCCCGTGGCCTTTGGTTCCTTCTTCCATGCATAAAAAAAACAAAAAAAAAAAAAGTACTCTACATGTGGGTAACATCTTAGCCTCTGTAGCAGAAAATATATGGCATAAAATGGCATATCACTTTTTTTTTTTCCCCCCATCTGCCACTGATCTGTTTCTTGCCTTTTTCACTTTCATTCTCTTGAGTACTCTTTTATACCATTTTCTTTCATGTTCCTGTCAATGTCACCCAGCACACCACAATCATATGATCAGATAAACCTCTGCACTGTCCTCTCTCACTCTACTCACATTATGCTGTGAACACTCCCTAGCATCATTCTCTGCACATGGATCCTGACAACTATGTTTTTATCAACAATTCCTCCAGTTTCTTTAAGTACCGTATACAGTATACAGTGCCTCTCTGTCTGAAATATACTGTACAAGCATTTTACCAGCATGGATTGAAACATACATTTCAAAACACTGTTACCTTATTAATAGCTGTGACAGGTCTTCAAGGGAATCACTGTCATAACCCTATTCATCATCATCATAACCTTACTACACTTATATAAATAGATGGGATGGATTCAGAACAGGGAAAAAGAGAACAAGCCAAGCTACAGTTCTACCCCAGTGTCCAGCGAAATTGGCCACATCCTTACACTCATCATTCAGTCTTCAAAATCCTTGAAATAACACTACTTTCTACCAATAATTATGGCAGGTGGGCATCACAGGCACAAGAAAAATTATAAAAGTACAAAAACTATTCATAATGACTGATAATAGACCATACATCCATTTAGTCAAATCTCTGAAATTCCTGGCTCAACCCCACATGCCATGAATCACATAAAATGTGCTTCAGGGGAATAAGTTGCTTTCAAAACACTCATGGGGCAATGATCATGCTTTCAACTGTTACATAATAAGTGATGCAACTATTGTCATAAATATCTTCATAAATGCTCAATCAACTGACTCCTATACAATACTTTTTCAATTTTTGGTTCCTCAAAACTCCAAGTCTGATTTCTAACAGCAAATGTACATAAATAAAACTTAAATAAAAAAATAATTCAGAAAGCATTAGAGTAAGCATCGAAAGAGGATAAGGCTCTCACTTGCAAACAAAGATACTGGCAAATCATCTGAGCCCACTTCGTACAGAGGGTAAGGTGATGTACAGAGCTTGTCTCAAATCAGAGACAAATGGAGGTCCAAATACAGATAGGATGTACTGACATCATTAAGCCCTGCCTTCCACATGACCAGCTACAGACTGGATGTGTGCTTACCCTACAAATACTGTACATGTAGGAACAGTACACTAAAAGGACAATTTAACACTTTATTCTGAGAGTTTCTGCTTCGATATACACACTATCAGTGGCACAAAACTCTCAGAGAACCTGCATAACCATAAACTATGACATGATACATGGAGAAAAATGAAACAGGCTATGTGACGCCAGGATGACCCTGAGGCAAAAATTTCTATATATGAGCACACTCTTTTGCCGAAAATTTCCTTACATCCTACAGTTTTATACATTATATATAACAGATCAGTCAGTTCTAAGGCAACCTGAAATACAGGCTAATAAAGCCAAATACTAGAAAATAAATGAATTTTTACTACAGTCACCGTTCAGCACAGTCCTGTAGCAGACAATGCTACTTTTTATCCCATCTATAATAAATGGTTGCTGATAGATTTCCTGCTGCCTCTGTTCTGTGTGGTGTATTTCATTAACTGATGGCAACCTGACAGACCATTACTAAAGCCATGTCTTTAATAGTTTACACATATACTATACACAATCAGTATTGCTAACATGCCAGTTCTGAGACAAAAATTGGCCATACTGTACTACCCATTCTTTTTCTTTCTCAAGAAACTTCTCTGATGTGTCTTATTTTCAGTTCAAAATATATGAACTACAACACTGCTTTGGATTCTTACACTTCTATGACTGGCATGCATCACTTCACACCCACTGTTCTTAGTACAGGCTCCCATGTCCAGCACGGTTTATTGTTATTTGATATCATGTGCATCCTATCTATATTGTCCCCCTTGTACTAAGTAACAGGAGGTATGTGACTTTGAACCACACAAGTTAAGGATCACCTGGGATTACAGACAGGTGATTTTTTTTTCTCACATATAATCAGGAAAACACACACACACACACAAACAAATGAAATGGAGGATCCTACCTGAAGACAATAGCATATTGATGGTGGACATCAGCATCTGAAAAGTCCCCATATGCTGACCAAATCTCTTGGTCATTTTGATCCAGCTCAAAGAACCTGATCTGCACATTATCTGAAGGAAAGTAAGAAAAAGGCTTAGTGGAAATGGTGGCTATGAATGAACGAAAATATCTAGTGTCAGTATATACTGTATTTCACTATGAGACAAAAATTTATGATACACATTAACATCAATGAAACATACATGTACAGCAACTATATACTATAATATTACAAGGTACAGTACAGCTTACACAAGTGAATACTTACCCACATGCATACTATCTATCTATCTATTACCTGATGCCTTAATCCCATAAGGGATGGCCACAAACAAATCACCTCCATGCTGCAAACACCAATACAAATTAAACTATCTATCCATTAACCTATCTATCATACGATACTTTTTTTTACTCCATCAGGAGCATAGGGGGTGTGAAAGATAAAAATGGTAGATTACTAGTGGAGAAGGGAGAAAAAGTAAACAGATGGAGAGAATACTTTAATGAACTGTTGAACATTGAGAATGAAAGTAATGCAAGTATAAGTGGCTGGGGAATGGCCGGGAAAAGGAGGGTTGTGAGAAGAGAGGAAGAAATCACCAGGATGGAAGTGGTGGAAGCAATGAAGAAAGTTAAAATGGGGAAAATCCCAGGAATTGATGGAGTGTGTGGTGAAATGCTGAAGCATGGGGGAGAGATAGTAATAAAATGGATGTGGAAGGTGTGCAGATTGGCTTGGGAGGAGGGTAGAGTCCCGGAGGATTGGAAGTCAGGTATAATTATTCCTCTGTACAAAGGAAAAGGGGAAAAAGCAGTGTGTGGTAATCATAGGGGCATTTGCCTTCTCAGTGTAATAAGAAAAGTATATGGTAGGATACTTATTGACAGAGTTCGGGAAATTACAGAGGAAATAGTTGGAGAAGAACAAGGAGGTTTTAGGAAGGGAAGAGGCTGTGTAGACCAGATATTTATTCTTAGATCCTTAGTGGAAAAGTTTCTAGAGAAGGGCAAGAAGTTGTATGCAGCCTTTATGGATCTGGAGAAAGCATATGACAGGGTGGAAAGACAAGGTCTGTGGAAGGTATTAAGAATATATGGAGTGGATGGGAAGTTGTTGAAGGCAGTGAAGAGTATGTATGAGGGTGCTAAGGCTGCAGTGCATGTGGATGGCAAACTGAGTTAATCTTTCCATTTGAAGGTTGGATTGAAACAAGGATGTGTCATGTCATGGTTGTTCAATCTGTGCATGGATGGGGTTATAAAAGAGATACAAGGTCGGGCAGTGGATGTTGGAGCGGCCCTAATGAGAGAGGGCAGTGTTTGGAAACTCCCTGTACTGTTGTTTGCAGATGATACTGTGTTGTTGAGCGAAGACGAAGGGGAGCTGCAAGGCTTGGTAGATGAGTTGGAGAGAGTGTGTAAGAAACGGAATCTAAGGGTGAATGTAGGAAAGAGTAAAGTGATGGTCTTCAAGAGAAGTGAAGCCAGTGAATGTACAGTGAGATTGGATGGGAAGGATATGGAGAATGTGAGTGAATTTAAGTACTTGGGCAGTGTGATGAGTAAGGATGGAAGTCTGGAGGGTGAAGTGCTCGAAAGGGTGCAGCAGGGAAGGAAGGTTGCTGGTTCGTTGAAAGCAGCGATAAGAAACAGGGAGGTGAGTATGGAAGTGAAAAAGTTGTTACATGACAGTATTGTGATACCAACTCTAACATATGGAAGTGAAGCCTGGACCCTGTTGGAAGGACAGAAGTCAAGAGTGAGAGCAGTGGAAATGAGTTATTTGAGAGGAGCATGTGGAGTCACGTGGAGAGACAGACTAACGAATGAGGAAGTGAAGGAGCGTTGTGGTGTGGTTGAGGACGTGATGGGAAGCGTTAGGAGAAACACGTTAAGGTGGTTTGGGAATGTGGAGAGGATGGAGAGTGAAAGATTGACGAGGAGAGTGTATGTGAGTGAGGTGGAGGGGGCGAGAGGAAGGGGGAGGCCGAGGATGAGATAGAGGGATGGAGTGGAGAGGTATATGAGAGAGGGGGGTGTGAGTTGGGAGCGTGGTAGTGAAATGGCAGAGGACAGAGTGACATGGAGGCGATTTGTTTGTGGCCACCCCATTCGGGATTGAGGCGTCTGGCAATAGACAGACAGATAGGCGTATAGGGGCCCAAGCAAAGCTATACAGTCTCGACATTTAATGCAAGGGTGTCTACTCCCATCTGCCCGAGTGACATTTGCGCACAAATCCAATCCACCTCTCACACTGAAACTCATATGGGCCCCATCTGGATGGAGTGCCTTAGCCCACTAAACCATGAAGAAACCATCTGGCTTGTCACTCTGTGTTAACTCATCAGGAGGTTGCACTACAATGAGTGAGTTGATGGTGGCTGCCTGCTTTGCCTGCTTCTACTTATTACTGCAAAAGGACTATCTCACACACTGCAGACCTGGGTTGAGGACAACAGGCTAATGACCAGTCCAACCAAATTCACCACCAGCAATAAACATGAACATAAGTACTTCCCCCCAACATCACACTTACTGTCATGTGCCCCTCCCCCCACACACACACACACACTCCACAAAGAGCACTGGCGTAACTTATGACACAGCATTCACCTTCAAGGAACATGTACAAGACATTAAGAGGCAATGCACCCCCAGACTCAATGTACTCAGGGCAACTACAGGTCCACACTATGGGTAACAAAAAGAAATACTCTCCTTAATCTACAAGCAATATATTACATTAGATACATTCTATGGCACCCTGGCATGGGCTCCTACCATATCTAACATCCACTTCAACATCTTGCAAATCATATAGAACACCCTAGGCATCACCATATCTAACATCCACTTCAACATCTTGCAAATCATATAGAACACCCTAGGCATCACCAATGGTTGCACCAAAACCAGTCCCACAGTTCACTGAAACTAAAGTCCCCTATCAGAGACTACCTTGATATTAGAGGCACACAATTCTATGCAGCAGCCTGTGCAAATACACAACACCCTATCATTATATGACAGATACAAAATACACACAGGAACATAAAACACTCACCACACAAACATTATCAAACTCTCTACATCCCACCACCAGACATACCAACACTTGCAATAAAGAACACCAACATACTCATTCCACAGGCAGGACAATACAATACCTCAATCATAACACCATATTACAAGCCCCCCTTGACATCCACCCATTGGAGGTATCCATAAATGGGGATGACCGAGTTCACCTAGCTATGTTTAGAGCAGAACATCACCCAACACTCCTCAGCTATCATATTAGATTTGGGCTGGGTGGAATCACAGATGATACATGCCCAGCTTGTATAACAGGCCCACACAATATAACACAAACAATGGAGAACTGCACAGCATATGCCACAATAAGATGCAAACATGACATCAATGGTGTAGGGAACCTATAGGACAACCCAACAGGGGTGGTCGCTTACCTGTGGTCGGCAGGTTAGCTCGATTAGACGGACTGGGGTCAAGCAACAGCAGGATATTCCTACAATATACGGTACCTATATTATTTATATGGTACCTGATAATGTAGTATAACAAACCTCAGACTACAGGGGTTCAGGGTTCATAGTTAAATGATCAAAAACAATCATAAATGGGTTTTACTCACTTCTGCGGACTTTTTCCACCAGTAACCAAACTTCAGTGCCTCCAGTGCAGGGTGCAGAACACTGTGACATCCTCACAATCTTTAGTTCACCTGTCGTAGCATTCTCTGCAGCAAGATAATGATTATTAGCAACTCCATATCACAACAGTAGCTGAACATATTACATATTCTGCACATGGGTTTCCTATTATATTAGCAACTCCATATTACAACAGTAGCCGGACATATTACATATTCTGCACCTGGGTTTCCTATCATCCTTTTCTGTTTTCCAAAATGCTGGAAACAAAATTTTGTGATTATCATAATACTAAATAATATTTTGTATATGAAGTCAAAATAACCCTTCTGGTTCAATAAATCAAAACTTTC
>JAGKTI010021905.1:0-15508 GCA_018397915.1 Birgus latro | reverse complement strand
TACATAGAGGCATCACTTCATGACGTCTTCTGTTGTTGCAGGTTAGTGTCGCTGCGTGCTCAAAATTCCCGCCCCCCCCTTTACCCTTTTGTTCCTATTATATAATTCCCCTCATACATTAATAAGTTGATATCCCCCCACTCCCCCAATTCCTTTCATATCATTGTCACTTCACGTCGTCTTCTGTTGTTGCAAATTGTCGCTAACACTTCATTTCCTCTGCCCAAACGAGTGTTGAAGCCATCTGGATCACTCCAACTGCTTCCGGCTCATTCTAACTGCCTAACGCCTGCTTACACAGAAATTCCCTCCCCCCCCTTTTCTTATTCACGTAACCCGAATGCGAATTAGCTGGTTCCCTGGAATTACTCTATTTTCATATATATATTTTGTGAATACTGGAAACGAATAATAAGCCTGTGTGTATCTAGTCCTAGGAAGCTGTTGAAAATTATATTCTGTATTTTAAGTGTTGATCCGTTTACATAGTTCCTTTCTTAATACTATATTAGTTGAGCGTGATCACTGGGGTAAAATTGAGAAGGAGAAAAACTCGGTCCCAAGGGTATACTCTATAGTGGTATTATCCCAAGGTCATTTCCCAAGGAGCCCACTCGAGGCCATTGGATTGCTGGGTTCATGTTGAAAGTATCATCTTGAATATTAATTTAACCCGCGAGTCCCATCGACGTACGGTGTACGTCACTACTTTTTTCCGCGGACAGACCCAACGACGTGCGTCGTACGTCACACAATTGCAAGGCCCATTGTGTGCACATTTTTCAACATTCGCGGGTGATTTTTGGTAGGCATATGTGGGAGACCTTCCTCTACCTGCTGTCAAGCGGGGATACTGCCTGGCCCCTCCTAACCCCCCCTTCCCCACCCTCCCCCCCCACACTGGGCAATTCACCTGTAAAGCTGCCGTCACACGTGCACAAAACTGGCTAACATGCGATCCAGTTTTGTGAGGCAAAACGGCTAGCAAAGTCGAGTTGTCGTCACACACGCTTGTGTCTTGCGAGCCAAAACGGGTAACAGTGTCGTCTGCCTTGGCGCCCCGTGGACATTTGTAAACAAACCACCACGGAGTACCCACTCCCTTTTCCTGTTTCTGTAACCGCTTCACGTACTTTAGCAACTCCAGAGCCACAAAGCAGTCTACTAGTGTTTTCCTTGCTGCAGGATCCATATCGAAATATGATTTCTACTTGTTGTTTGGAGACAAAGCAGACGGCCTCCGCGCCTGGTCACCCGAGTGTCCGAATATTTATTTCTGGTTACAAGAAAAAAAGTAAAAATGAATAAAAACCACAAGAATTAAACTGTATATACTTTAAAAAATTAGTTTAAGTTTCCTTCTATGAATAACAGAATATTTTCTTACCGATTACAAAATTAACATAGGCTCATTTGAGTTCCAATCCCACCAACAAGCTGTGAGCGAGAATTGTTATCCACTTCGCCTCGCAAGCGAAATCTCGCTCACCGTGAGTCAGTTTGGCTAGCGGCTTGCAAAACTGGCTCGCATGTTAGCCAGTTTTGTGCACGTGTGACGGCAGCTTTAGCAGCAACCTAGCCAGTAAAGGTATGTTGCCCCACGGTCTCTCTAAAGACGAAATTCACGGTGAAAGTGATTCCTGAGGTGGAGCACAAAGAAACAAAGAAGCTAGAGGTAGAAACAAACAGAAGTGATGAGGTGGTTATGTCATAAAGGAAGGTGCCATATACTGGGGTTTTGGGTAAGTGAACAATGCTTATAAACGCCTATATTATTGTGTGAAAACCATTAGACTTTTACTACACATAAATTCGAACCAAATAAATGAAATAAATATGTAATTTAAAGTGGTTTGAATTAGTCAACCTTTCCATAGTTCGTTTTCTTAGCCAGGTACCTTGAAAAAGAAGAAAAACGTAAGGTTGAGTGACATCTGTATCAACATTTTTTTAACCTCAGGATCGTGATTTCAGTATGAATATTCGATGTTTCTCACCAAAAGCGAAGGTTTCAGCCAAAAAACAAAAAGTCGAAAATCGGTTGGGATCTGGGGGTAGGCTGGGTAAAAAACCGGTCGTGACTCGGCGGGTTAATATGTGAGAATTCATGTCCTTGGAAGTGAGAAATCAGGCTTGTTAGTGATATATATAGTGTTAATTCAGTAGTAAAGATTATTGAATTCATGAATGATGATATTGACTGGAGTATCCATTTAACTGAGAAGGACACTATACTAGTGAGTGTTAATAATCATCCTATCATACAAATTGTGAAGGATTCTCCATTAGTGTGCAAAAATACCAATCTAAGAACTTTTATAACTGTGAAGGACACTTATTTAGTGTATGAAAATGTATGTCTGTGAATAGTCAGTCCAATTGTAGCTTGGGGTATGAAAACCACATTTTTAAATACTTATCCAGTTGGGAAATTTGATGCTCATATTTATCTACTTCTTTTGAAATACTAATCCTGATTATGCTGAGCCTGACTAGATACTGTATATCCTCATTGCAAAGTGGAATTTATCTCTCAGTTCCTAGTAATTCATAGCCCGCAAAGTAAAGTGTTTTATTTTGTTCTAATCAATTTGTCTGTTTCTTTTTTTGTATACTTAGTATTAGTAAATATTAGGTTAAGTTTTCATTGAGTTTAAGTCTTATCATCCCCCTAAGGAGAATTCATCGTGAGATTCAGTGGCCCGCAAGGTGTGCTAATATCTTATTACTCGAGCGCTCTTTAATAAGAACACGCTGCCTTAGTTCTCTTATTCTCAAGGCCCCAGAAGTCCTCATCACTTTTTTTCTGGTGGAATAAATTCCCAGCCTATGCTGGGTGGTGGCAGCATACTCACTAAATCTCTGATTATTTTGGAAAGTCAAAATTGAGAGCCCTACACTAAGCCACAACATTTTGTCATTACACTGGTGGTTTTAGCGGTGGGATCGCTAATTCCCCATCATCACAATAAGGCTTAAAATTCAAGCATTACATTAACCCATACTGCGCTAACGACGTAGATCTACGTCCCCCTCTAAAACGCCAGTGACATATATCTATGTACTGCAGCACTGAGAAGCCATTCCAAGCAACCAAAGTAAAATGGAAGGTACTATATCTCTCTAACTTCAGACATTTCTCCGCTACTCTTCAAACACTGATTTAGGCATGGAGAAGGTAGCCAACAGTCTTCACAGGCTCACAGCTGCTCTGTTTTCTCAGTAACCCTGAAGAATTCAGAGGCTGAGTGGCACCAACCTGACTCAATTAAGCCAACTTTCTGGCTTTGGTGATTAATTATATTTGTGCCAGGGATCTTATATTGATAAATTAGCCCCATTTAACCACACAAAAAAATAAAAAATCGGTTCACAAGCTCACAGCTGCTCTGCTTTCTCAGTAACCTCAAAGATTTTAGAGGTAGAGCGGCACCAACCCGACGTGCTTCAACCAACTTTCCGGTTTTAGTGTTTACTCTTCTGAGCGCCAGGGATCTTATATTGATGTATTAAGCCCATTTAGCCCACCAAAAAATCCAAAATTGGTTCACAAACTCACAGTCGCTCTGCTCTCTCAGTAACCTTGAAGATTTCAGAGGTGAAGTGGCACCAACCCGACTCGATTCAACCACCTTTCCGGATTTAGGGATTACTTTTATTATTGCCGGGGATCCTGTATTGATGTATTAAGCCCATTTAGACAAAAAAATCCAAAGCCGGCCATCATAAAGGGGTATCCTTTTGTTCTTCTGCCCAATGCAGTACAGGTTATGGGGGCTGTTGCTTGGCAACGTGTAGTTGCATAGCTACCAAAACCTTCTGCTCACAACTTAGTCATATTCTAGTCATTGTGTCCAGGTTTGGTTGAAATCAGTAAATTCTGAAGGGTAGAACTGCCTGCCACACTTATAAAAGTCAGCTAGGAATATTAGGACCAATCTTCACAAGGTTGCCAGTAAAGAGAGAGGAAAAGCGGATGAAACACTTTCGATAGGGAATGATTTCAAGATTATGCCTAAAGAATTCAAAGCGTTTTTCACCATTAGTAATGCTTCTACAGCCCAAAATATGATTTTTTAAAAATGTTATTTGGGCTGTTGCTGGGCAACGAGTAGTTGCCTAGCAGCCAAAACTTTGTGGACAAAACTAGGTAATACCATGGTCATTGTTTCCCGGTTTGGACAGAATCAGTTAATTCTAAAGGGAAGAAGTGCTTGCCACAATTAAGCCTTACGTGCAGGTTGACATGTTATACCATTACGATTTGGGGCGCAGAGCAATGCCGGTTAACTTGTATAACAGGAAGCGTCTTCCTGCCACCCTTTGACCCCGTGACCATTTTCTATACAACCATAGGGTAGGTAGGTACAGTACCTAAGGAACCGCACTGATGCACGGCTCAGCTTATACACGGCACTGGTAGAGTGTAGAGTGATGTCTTCCTCATCCACCTTGTCCGATTCTGCTCCCATATGTGCGGGACCAATTGCATCATCGACCACCGCGAAAGTCTTGCGATTACCGCTTGGGGAGAGGGCTCAGTGGCTGAGAAGGTGTGTGAGAAATTAATAATAAACAGGTATACACAAGTTTTTTTTTATACATAAGTGAAATGTAAGATATAAGTTATATCTAGTCAGTATTACGAAATAAGTGTTTATAATAAGTTTTACAAGTGTATTGTAATTAATTTACTGTACATGGTTATTAGTGAAACAGTTATTGGAAATACCTTGCATAACCCTATCTGGTATAATGAAAGAAACCACGAGTGCATGAGCAAGAAAGAAAATGACCTGGTTGGCTGTAACTACCAGTAGGCTATATTTCTTCACTCGTTACTCAGAAAATAATGGTGACTGTGAGAATTTGCGTATTTGTGATGTGAAGTACAAAAAATGTAAATTGCGTAAAACATTAGTAATGTTTTTGAGGAACAGACTGTAGCACCAGTCGAGCAGGGCAGTACTCCCAAGGTGGATGGAAAGCTGGTGATAGGGAGAGCGGACCTCCCGTTTCATCAGCCCTCAGGACTAGTTCCTGACCATCCCCCTTTGCTGAAATTATTAAGTGTTTCAGTAACACAGAGAGTAGGCCAGCATGCTCTCCAATACAAGTTCTCCAAATTTCAACACCAATCTACATGCACAGTATACACTACACTTGCTTTTCAAAATTAAAAAGAATAATGGAAAAGACTAACCATGCAGCAGAGTCCCCATGGGAGGGGACCATAAATGCCCCCACCATCCGCCCCTCTCCTGGTGACAACACTGTGAGCTGTGTGAAACCTCTGTCTGACTCACTTCTCCTTCATTTCTGTAACATTCTTTGCCTTTCCTCTAACGTTCCCTCCGTTGAACATCACCTCTCCTCCTCTAAACTTCACCTTCTCTTCCTGACAGAGACTCAAGTGTCTGAGGCAACTGACAGCAAACCCTTTTTTGTATCCTACTTTCTCTATACTCATTTCAAAGCCAAAGATGGCTGTTGTGTTTATGTACACAACAATCTATCTTGCTCTTGTGTTCCTGAACTTAATTAATTCTTCTGAATTGTCTACTCTCTGGCTTCGGCTTTCCTGTCATTCTTTGACTAAATATATCTGCCCTGTTTACTTATCTCCTAATTCTACTGACTATCAACAATTCTTCGACTATCTTACTTCTACGGTGGAACACATTCTATCCATTTCTCCTTTCTCTGAAATCTCCATTCTAGGTGAATTCAATGTTCACCACCACCTTTGGCTCTCCTCTACTTTCACTGATCCACCTGGTGAGCAAGCTAACATCTTTTCTATCCTTAATGACCCAGAGCAGCTTGTACAGCACCCTACCCGTATCCCTGACTGCCTTGAAAAGAGTTCCAACATAACTGACCTCTTCCTAACAACTAATGCTTCTGCTTACACTGTTAATCTTTTCTCCCCGTTGGATTCCTCCGATCATAACCCTATTACCTTAACCTGTCTTATCACTTCTGTAAGCCTGTGGACCCTCCAAAGAAACGTCATCTGTGGCACTTTGGAGCTGCAGATTGGGAGGCCTTCAGGCAGTACTTCTTTGATTTTCCCTGGAATGATTATTGCTTCCATGGCCGGGAGCTATCTGAGTGTGCTTTGTGCATTACGGAGGTTATTCTTTCGGGCATGGAAGCATACATTCTTTTCTCATATCCTTTGACTAATGCGAGAAAGCCTTGGTTTAATCACGCTTGTTCTAATGCCATCCACGAAAAGGAAAGGTCCTATAAAAGGTACTGGAGCCAACCTACCCCTGAATCACATTTTGTGTGTGTGTGTGTGTGTGTGTGTGTTTCTGCTCGGAATCGTACTAAGTATGTTCTTCGCTTTGCTAAAAATAATTTCCTCTGTACCAAATGCTCTCAACTCTCCAACTTGAATTCTTCCTGCTCCTTCTGGCACCTTCCCAAAAACCTTTCTAACAACTTCATCTCGTAATCCTTCCCTCCTCTTTTCCACTCTGACGACTCTGTAGCTATTTCTTCTACTGATAAAGCAGATCTCTTCACTCAGACTTTTTCCTGCAATTCCACCTTAGACGATTCCGATGCTGTTCCTCCGTCACTACCCCCCTCTGACTTCCTCATGGCTGACATAAAAATTTCTTCATCTAATGTATTTTCATCCATTACTGGCCTTAATACTAACAAGGCATATGGGCCTGATGGAGTCCCTCCTGTTGTCCTCATGAATGTGCTTCTGTGCTTACACCCTCCCTAGGTAAACTCTTTCTCCTTTGACTATCAACTTGTACCTTTCCTTCTTGTTGGAAGTTTGCTCTCATTCAGCCAGTCCCAAAGAAGGGTGATCATTTTCAACCCTCTAACTATCATCCAATTGCTTTAACATCCTGTGTCTCAAAAGTTTTTGAGTGATTTCTACAGAAAAATTTAAAAGCACCCTTCCTATCACAACCTTCTTTCTGATCGCCAGTATGGGTTCCGTCAGGGATGATCCACTGGCGATCTTCTCACCTACCTTTTAGACTCCTGGCAATCCTCCTTCCGGGATTTCGGCGAAAGTTTTGCCATTGCTCTTGACATCTGAAAGGCTTTTGACAGATCTAGCATAAAGCTTTTGAATTCCAAACTACCCTCTTACGGCTTCTATCCTTTTATCTGTGCCGACGGCCATTGTTCTTCTCCTAGATTTATCAACAATGGTGTTTCTCAGGGCTCTGTCCTATCACCAACTCTCTTCCTTTTATTCATAAATGACCTAAGCCATACATCTAACCCTATCCACTCGTATGCTTATGACTTCACCCTTCACCTCTCCATTCGGTTCCCGCAATGTCCACATCAGCAGTTACTTCAGCAAAGAAAGGATGAGGCTATGGCACACCTAATGTTTGACTTGGCTCGTATGTCTGACTGGGGTAAAAATAATCTTGTTTTTAATGCATCCAAGACTCAGTTCTAATACCTGTCAATCCGGTAAAATCTTACACATGAGTACCCACTAATGTTTAATAATGTCCAGCATAAACCTGCATCATCCTTGAACATGCTTGGGGTTTCATTCACTCGAGACTTATCTTGGAAATATCATATTACATCTCTTGTAAAATCTGCTTCCAAGAGATTAGGTGTGCTAAGCTGACTCCGTACCTCCTTTACCCCTGGGTATTTGCTGACTTTATACACGGTTTTTATTCGCCCCTGTATATAGTACAACTCTCATGTGTAGGGAGGCTCCCCACATACAGGTCCTCTCAATTGGATGGAGTCAAAGGCTTTTCGTCTCATTAACTCTTTCCCTTTTACTGGCTTCCTTCAACCTTTGTCTCATCACCGTACTGTTGCATCTTTATCTCTTTTCTATCGATACTTCAATGGTCAGTGCTCCTTTGAACTGTCTGCTTGCATCCCTCCATCTTTACAACGGGTGTGTAGCACCCGTCTGGCAACAAACACTAATCCCTTTTCTGTCCAACTCTCTAATGCAAGATTTAACCTTTACTCCCAGTCCTTCATTTATGCAACAGGTCAGTTCTGTAACTGTCTTTCTCTGTATTTCATACTTCCTATGATCTTCAGTCTTTCAAACGCAGTTTATCCGGGCATCTCGAAATTATGGGATCTTGAATTTGGCTCTCTCCTTTATTGTTTTTGTTTTTTTTCTTGGAAGGAACTGTTTGCAGGCCCATGGCCTTTGTTTCCTTCTTCCTTGCATAAAAAAAAATAATTCACAGCCCCTGGTTAGTACAAATTAGTCGCAATTTCTGTACAAGTAATTATCTCATACTCAACCATACTGCATGAAACAGCCAGAGCATTTACTTCTTAAAGTGCAATTACCCGTAATCATGATGTCAAGTGGTAATATAAGTGCCATAGCAGAGGGAAATTATTATAATTGGTGCAAGAATTGAGTACAGAAAAACAAAGAGCTATTCTTTTCCCACACACCTACAGGGCATAGTGGCGCTATGAAATGGGCGGAAAACCCTATGTGGAGTCACATGGACAGGGTGATGACTCATTCTTAAGACGGTGAGTAAGGAAAAGTCAAAGAATGAGTGGAAAATTCTGGGAGGCTGGGCAGTGTTAAAATCACCACTCCAGTCAGTGCCGCCAATGCTAGGCAGCGAATCCAAGGTCACTGGCAGTGGCTCACACTCGGATAAGCCCTCCAAAGCACGGAAAACCAGTCATCTTTAACTTAATCTTACTCATCGACAGGACCACCTGGAGACGTGGGGATATTTTTATTTGTAAGCGGAAGAATTGTTGAGTCTTATATATCTTTAGTTTTTTCTCTATCTGTTATAGTTTGGCTGATATTTGGGTTTGAAGTATGGGTATTTTTTCCAAAATCACAGAAATCCCCCAAAGGGAGGATTGGGCAACGTCAGAAAACCCCTGGCGGGTGGGGTAAAAAAAAAAATAAAACTGTTTTTCGGCTGTTGCTAGGCAACGAGATGGTGCCCAGCAACCAAAACCTTGCTGACACAACTAGGTCATAGGCTGGTCGCTGTTCCTAGGTTTGGTTGGAATCGGTTAATTCTGGAGGGTAGAAGTGCCTGCCACAATTAAACAAGAAGGGTTACAAGAAAGAATACCAGAAGGAAAACACTACTATTACTGAGGGCAGCATGGAGCTCGCCAAAAATTAACCTTTTGTTTGGACTAAGGATCAGTCACAGGCCTTTGAAATACTGAAGACAGCACTTGCCAAGACCCCTGTCGTGGCTTTCCCTGATTATAAGAACCATTTTCTTTTTGTATAGATGCATCTGGAGTAGGAATATGTGCAGTATTCATGCAAGTTGATCAAAAGTGTGTGCTAGTAGTGTCCTGAATACTGAAGAATGTCACTACAGTGTTACTGATTGGGAGGCTTTAGCAGTTGTTTGGTCTCTCAAACATTTCAGAGATATATGGATATCCAGTACTTATCCAAACAGGTCATCTGCCACTTTGTGATTTATTCAAAGGATGAAATCTTACAGGCCATCTAGCCCGATTGTCAGTTATTATCCAGGACTTAATCCAACCTTTCAATATGTGCATGGTAAATCCGATGTTGTTGCATATGCTCTCTCACATCACGTAACCGAGGCAGTCTTACCATGTCAGCCAAATGATGTTCCTTAACCACTCTAACCTCAGATGTTTTTTATAACTGTCAGTGCAAAGATCCTTTGTGGCCCAAGGCAATTTATTTCTTAGAATCGGGAGATGCTTTAGTTTTACCTATCTTGCCAGTGCTAGTGGATGATCTCCTGTTAGTCAATGAAATTTTGTATAGGAAGACATCCCTTACTGGCAATGACATACCTAACAGAAAAGTACATCAACTTGTTCCCACCGATTTAATCCCTGCAGTACTCTACATTATTCATAACACACCTATTGCATCAATGCATCCCATCCGGGGAAGGATCGGTGTTTGCAACAAACATGCCTCTCGTTTTTTTTGTTTTTTTTCCTACTACATGTAAGGGCATCAGTGCCCACTGTGTTTCCCGTGTGGTCAACTGGATTACCTGCCCCACTTTTGCAATATTCAGTTCCATCATGCCCATGGGAAACAGTATCTACTCGTCTCCTTAAATTACTTCTTATGGAATCCGGTGCAGTTCGTGGCAGTTGGTCATTTATCTTGTTACTGTGTTCTCATAGCTCTCCAGGACAAGACTGCACATGCCTTCATCGATCATGTCATTTGTCCATTCACTCTACCATCTACTGTTATTACTGAGAATGGCACGGTTTAACAACAGTATTCGTGGTGAGATTTTAAAGCTGTATAACATCAATAAATGCAATGCCATACCCAACCATCCAGCTTCCAATGACCTTGTCTAAAGGCTGATCGGAAGATGTTGGAATGGTTGAGGTACTTAGGTTATCAAAGTGCCTGTTTGGATGAGTGGATACCCCAAGTTCCAGCCTCAAACAATAGTTCCATTAATACATCCATTGGTGAAACCCCATTCTTTGTCTTATATGGATTTGATAAAGATTTGCCCTATTCAATCCCATCATCAAAGCCTAGTCCACTCTATAATTTGGATGGTTGTGAAAGTGAAAAATAACAGACTTCCAGAAATTACATCAGTATATAAGTGCTAACCTGGCCTTTTCCATAGATGATATGATAGAACACCAGCATAAGTCTGCACCACCTATCAACATCAATGTCGGACACTTAGTATTTGGTCGTTCATATACACGTTGTTCTAAATTAGATGCTTAGTTTACAGGGCCACACCATGCGATATGCTGTAAGGGTAACAAATTTGAGATTTAAAAAAAAATCCATTAGTAAAACCAAATGGGTGCATGCACACGATCTTAAGCGTGCCCCGAGGGCTCTGGTGCTGGAGGAGACAGTCGGAGATAATCCACCTTCTCCTATTCCTTCTTCTAATACTCCTCCAAGCTCTTCTTCTTATTCTGAAGCACAGCATCCTTCCTCTTCAGTTGATGACTACCACCCTAAATTGTGCTCTGCACACCAACCATCAGTTTCTTGGATAAAAATCATCACCACAACCATATCCTCTTCATAACTATATCCTTCATTCTAGATTATTTTATAGGTAAAGATATCATGGACCTACCTGCTGGCAGTGCTGACCCTCACTAGGTCCGGGCTGGGCACAGACGATGGTGTCATGAGGCCGGGGGTCCTGGTCAGTCCGGGAGGTGAGGCGATGGTAATTGAAAATTTAGTCTTCCTGCACTACGACCTAAAGCCGCTGGTCTCAGTAGCATCGCTCTGTCCCGGATCACGCAGCAGCTGAATGAGATACACACCCCTTCTGTCAACCACTGTTGAGAAATGCTACCCAGATGCCTTCTGGTTTCCTTTTATTTGCCAATTTGTTGTAAGCGTGACTATGTACAAACTAAAATACTTCTTCATCTCAATAACACTTTTCCTAGCCAGACACTTGTAGGTCGTTCTCGTGTGAAGCATGGTCTCTTCGATTTTGGAGAAAATTTTCTTGGGGAGTCTGTTTGGTGTAACAACTTCTCATGACCTCTCTGTCTTGAAATCAAGCTTTGCTGATTAGGCTGATGCTCATAAATCTCAAATTAGGGTTCTGGCTCAACATTCTATGCTGCAGAAAATTACTGCACACCTCAACAATGTAATAGAAATGCTTAATGATTTTTCGGACATTTTACAGGAGCAGATCTCAAAAATTAATGTTGTAACTGAGTTGGTATATGTCATGTTGCACCTTGACAACTTACGACTTTCCCTATACTCTCTTCTTTCCCAGATCACAGCCTCCTTTCGTCTCCTAGTCGATGCTGTTGGTAGTTGTGTTACACTGGATCTAGTGTCTATCTCTGATCTTTCCATGCTGGAGCGGGCTCATTCTACCTTTGACTTGTTTCCAGTGGTTCCAGTCCCTGTTTTAGAACTATATTATCCTGGACTTTGAAGCTACCTTCCTTTCTAATGCCATTGTTGTTCACATTTCATTCCGTTCTTCTATTACGTTCGACCTCTTCCACATTGTTCTCTTTCCTTTGTCATTCAATAATTCCTTCTTACAGGCTTCTGTCTCCTCTGAATATTTCCTTTTATCTCACGATCAAGTTTCTATTGCGTTTACGTCCTTTGATAATTTCAGCCAATGTTATTCTCTCCTACCCACTTTTCATCTTTGCCCTGCCCATCTCCATGCTATTTTTCCTGGTAGTACTGCTCCCTGCGAATCTGCTCTGGTTCGTAATTTTTCAATACAGTCTGCCTGTTCCTTCGTTCCAGCTCCCAAACTTCCAGTGCACCATGCTCGTCCTGGTCATGTCCAACACTTGTCTTTCAGTGACCCAATCTCTGCCAGTGCCATCTGTTCCAATGTCCCTATTCATTCGCTGCTTGCTAATGGCTTGTACTGAGCTCCCGATTATTGTGCTGTTAAGTCAGAATCGGTGGTTACCTACCCTACACGTCATCACTGAGCAGTTCATTCTCAGACATATGAAATCTTACACCCTGCTGCATTAATGTGTCCTTTCACCTCCCTACAGGCAATTTGTCCTTCACATCCGAGACATTACGTATGTTAGATTTCCTCAGGACGAAGGAGACGAAGGAGAACTGCAAAGAGGACGAAGAAGAAGTGCAAGGCTTGGTGAATGAGTTTGGGAGTTTGTGCAAGAAACGGAATCTGAAGACGAATGTAGGGAAAAGTAAAGTTATTGTCTTTGAGAGAAATGAAGTCACTGAACGTACAATGAGGGTGGAAGAGGAGGAAATGGAAAATGTGAGTGCGTTAACGTCCTTGGGCAGTGTGATGAATAAGAATGGAAGTTTAGGAGGTGAAGTACTTGAAAGGGTACAACAAGGAAGAAACGTTGCTGATTCTTTGAGAGCAGTGATAAGGAACAGGAAAGTGAGCATGGAAGTAAAAAAGTCGCTGCATGACAGTATTGTGATACCAACTCTAACGTATGGAAGTGAAGCTTGGACCTTATTGGAAGGACACATGTCAAGAGTGAGAGCAGTGGATATGAGTTATTTGAGAGGATCATCTGGAGTTACGTGGAGAGACAAACTGACAAATGAGGAAGTGACGAGCTTTGTGATGTGGATGCGGATATGATAGTAAGCGTTTTGAGAAATATATTGCGGTGGTTTGGCCATGTGGAGATGATGGAGAGCGAGAGACTACCGAGAAGAGTATATGCGAGTGAGGTGGAGGGGGGGAAAGGGAGGGGGAGGGCAAGGATGAGATGGAGGGATGGAGTGGAGGTCTGTGAGAGAGAGGGGTGAGAGCTGGGAGCAAGGTAGTGAAATGACGTTGGATAGAGTGACATGGAGATGATTTGTTTGTGGCCACCCCCAACGGGACTGAGGGGTCTGGCTATAGACAGACTGATTTCCTCAGTGAATATGACTTCATCCTACATCCGTTCACAATGGCCTTTAGTCATTCTTGGATGCATCCGGTCTTTGTGTTTCCTCCTGTGGTTGTTTGTTTTGTACGATTTCTTATTACTGTCTGTGTAGTTCATTGCAGTGTTAGACGAGTGGAGATGAGACTACATGACATTAGGGTTGCGACGAGAATAGCACAACCACCGCAGAGGTTGAAACTGGTCGTACCTAGTGACATTCGTTGTGACTGCTTTGAGTGAGAAGAATTTGTAACCTAATACTGAGAAGGAGAAAACTGCGTAACATGGAGAAAATTGAGTGATATAGTAATAAAAAGAATGAAAAAATATCAGCGGAAAGAACAACAGTGCACTCCACCCATACTATACTGTATAGTTTGATTTGTGTGAAAACGTGGGAACACCTAACAAATAGTGTGAATATTGTTTAGTGGTCATGAGACATTACTACTGCAGTTTCTGTGTAACCATCTGCTCTTGTTCATCACTGTCACATGTATCAGTATGATCTTTACTACAGTACAGTCAACTGGAAAAGTTCCACTACCGTAATAATGTTGTTACAGGATGGGCTTCACTTATGTAGTGATCATGTAATTATAAGGATAATGGATATACTTAAGATGTTATTACTATTATTTTCAGTTCATTCTGATAATTGAGCTGCTACAGTCACTATGTGTACATGTCATACCTATATACTCCTGTTATTATTATTTTCCCTTTTATATTACTTGATTCCTCTATGTTTTCTATAAACAGTAATTATTATGGATATTTTGTACGTTTTCCCATGATGTCTTTTAACCCTTATATTGTTAGAATCTTTTACCATGGCCATGTGATTATCTTGTAAATACTGTATTTATTAATCTTGCTTACGTCAACTATTTACATTGCATCATTACATCTTCGTATTCTGTAAAAATGAATTGTTGTACTTGATTATAACATCGCTTTCTATCACATCCTCATGCCTTTGTTCGGTAATTTCTCCATCCTTGATGAAACTTTTTTTTTTTTTAATTACAAAATAAAGGAAGGAAAAACAAATGAATAAAAAAAAATCCGTACACCAGATTACTGGCATCCTCCATTCATAAAATATCTATAACAGTTGGATTTGAACAGCTGTAGGTTGAAGTTTGGGGGGAAGCAACTCCGGGGAAGCGAGTTCCAAAGAGATCCAGTTCTGGAAATAGAAGAATTCTGGTAGGCAGAAGTTTTGCAATATGGCCGAGTGACATTCCAGTCATGAGAGCTACCAGATGCACATGTAGCACGAGGGAAGGCAGGGAGAAGTTGCACAAAGGACGCAACTTCGCCTGAGCATTTGCCATAAAAATACCTGTAAAATAATGCAAGGGAGACATTTCTTCTTACTTGTAGGGAAGGTAGTTTATTTATAACAGCAAGGTTATTAATAATTCTAACAGCTCTGTTCTGAATTTTGTCTAGCTGTTTTAATGCAACCTCTCCACATCCATTCCACAAGAGTGAGCAATATTCAAGTTGAGAGTGCACATGACATAAAATTATAGCTAACTACTCCTCAGTGAAGAAGTTGCGGACTCTGTATAATAATCCAAGTTTCTTTGAGGTAGTTTTAGCAATTGATCTGACATGAGAGATCCAGCTGAGGGCATTGTTAATTAAGACACCGAGAATTTCAATACTTTTGGAGATGGGAATATTAATCACGACTGGTACTTAGGCCAGCTCTTGGTATTAATTCTTAAATCCGTTGTGCCAGCTAGGAGTTTGGCTCAGCCAAGATCCTGTTTATTATTATTATTTTTTTTTTTTATGTTAAGGGGAGAAACTAACTTTATCTGAGGCCAACAGTACAGTAATACAGCCTTCTTGAGCGTTTAGTCTCTGCTGTGTACTGTTGAGAAAGTTTATAAATTCTCGACTGTAGAGAATTGGTGAAGTAAGCCAGTATAAAAGAGAAATCGCTACTTGATTTCACGAGTCGATTCTCTCGTAATAATCGACTCGATAGTTATTCCTAGCATTCATAGCTACATTCATAATTTTCCCCCTGACGCTATATATCTATAGGGGTCCCATGGTCCACGCCGTCTAAGACGGTACCTCATATATCTACAAGGCC
>JAGKTI010021904.1:0-15508 GCA_018397915.1 Birgus latro | reverse complement strand
AATAATAATAATAATAATAATAATAATAATAATAATAATAATAATAAAAATAATAATGGTGTTGGTTGGGCATCATAGTCAAAACCCCTGGATCTGCCCATGGGTTATGTCTGTTTGGCAAAATAACCTGGAGAGAGAGAGAGAGAGAGAAACATACAGTGGTCCTTTACTTAACAAATACTGGAGACATATTGAACAGAATTATGAAGTTTACTGCAAATTTTAAAAGGCATTAATTTCTTTTTTAATGCATTCAAAACCCTTCCCACTGCTACAAGCTTTTAGTAATGAGAGATTAAAGAAAGGTCAAATTAATCTCAAAATCAATGCATATGCTGAAGAAATTAATTATGAACAGAGACAAGAACATAAATCTGATCATCCTTTTTCCCTGTAAAATGTAAGTTTCAATATTTTCTGTATAGTTACCTTCAATCACTACTATATTTATACTTTAATTTCCTGTTTCAAGAATATATTTGTGATGTGGCCAACTGATAAAGACTGATGAGCATAAAAATATAGGAGGAAAGGGAATGGCTGTCTGCTACTCTGTTGACCAAATATATGACATGAATATAAATAAAAATTACAGTATAACATCTGACACTTGACCCTTTACAAACACCATCTCACCCTCATCACTACACACACACACACACACACATACACATACACACACATATATCTACCACTATACTCTGTCTTTACCTGACAAAAATCCCTCACTCCTCTTCAGTTCAGGTGATGGCCAAGTTTAGTCAGATTGATTAAAACTTGGCTAGTAACCAAGGAGGCTCAGTCCTACCATATAACTAATGATCCCTGAATTTCATCCACCCAAGACTTATTATACAAGTTAAGAATGGCCCAGTTCCCTCTAATGAACACAAACCAGCTATACCAACCCTCACCAACACACCAAAACATCACTTGCCACTACCAACCCATTGCCAACACCACACACCCACCGTAAATACGTCTCCATTAATCCCCACACCACTGATTTTACTTACGAGGTGAGTGAGGGAGGGAGAGGAGAGGGTCAGGAGACGAAGGTGATCATGACTGTATGCTACCAACACCACAGACGCCACTACACACTCTTCTGTCTCACACTGCCTCACTCACACTCACTCTCCTTCCCTCCCTCCCTCCCCCTCCCGGCCAACAAACTTCCTCGAGTTGTCATATCCAGCCTAACAGGTAACGCTAAATGTTCCCATAGGTAGCTAGAATGAATCAATCTAAAAATCTCCACAAATATCCACAATAAAGATCACTAAAAACCTCTATAATAGCATTCACACTTTCTAAAAATCCCTAAAATACCTTTTGATTTCTGGCTACTAACGTTAAATATTGAAGCTAAACGGAGGATTTTTGATTAGGAAAAAAGCGAGAGTCATGTATCTCCATAATATCGTTCAAACTTTGCAAAGATCTCTTGAATATAACTAAAGTTCTTGCTGTTGGATGCTTAAACTTGTGGCTATGTGAAAGGGACTTATGTGTGCCTCTAACTGAAAGTCCTAAATTGCCAACCCTGCATCCCAGCACCCATCCCCTTCCACCCAAATCCCCACCCATCAATCCAATCCCACCCACCCCCACCCCACCTGTATCTCTCTCACCACCGCCATCTGTTGCCCGAGGTTTCCATTGTATCCCCAAAACAGGTGCTAAAAGGTGTATATTCATTTATTTCCTATTCCTGGTGACATAAGGAAAAGATTGATAGGCCTATTTGTCATCTTGTGGGAGGACCATTACAGGTATATATCGTAAGGAGCCGAAATTTACAATGGGAAAGCTTATCCACGTGTGCATTTTCTTTCGTGGTTCTTTGATCATTGGCTTATTTTCATACTTTTATTTTCCAGTAATTATTTTCAGTACAGCATATTATAACTTCGATTCTTACAGTTCTGCTTAAAATAATATACTGTACATAACACTACCTAAGATTTGTAGTACCTTTCCCTAAGCGATATTCATATGGCACTTGAACAGTCTACTCTGTGCTGCATACATTGCTTTTATAATGGCATGGTTTGCATCAGTGACAGAGAAGTTGTAGACTGAGATGAAAGGTGTAGGACAAATCACTGAGTGAGAGGTGATACGAACCGTCCCAAGTGCGAGGGTAGCCGAAGCCGAAACTGCAAAGTGGTTGTAAACAAACCCTGAAGGCTGCTGGTGGCCCCACGTCTGCTGGATTGCCATTTATTACAGCAGCTCCGTCCAGTATGGTGTTTGTAGAGACATTTGATGACTTTGAGAAGGCGGCAGAGCGAGTGTACCTCAACGCCCCCATGAAGGTAGAAAAGCCGAGAGAGGTGGGGCGGATATATAGATTGACATATTGACAGGTCATTGTAGTAGGCAGGAGTCGTTGTGATGGGGGGACTCTGACTGCACTTTTAGTATAATAGGTTTAAGGTGATTCCATATCTGGTTTTGTGTCTGTAACCCACACCTTTAAATAATCAGTTGTGTTTCTAAACTGGTTTACACTTTCTGTCACCACCATACTTTCAGGAAGATTTTTAATAGTGTGTTGAAAAAAATGTTCCACATTTGTATTATGCTTCTAGGTGTAAAAAATTTACGGGTTAAAAAGTACGCAAGTACACAGTAGTGAACATTTGGCCAGAACCCCTCACCTTCTTTGTACTGTAGTTCTTATAAAATCAGTTAGGACTTTTCATGAGTGCCAAGTGAATGTGTGTAGTGACAGTTATAACCCAGCCATTTCACAGGACAGAGTTAGTAGCTACACTTTCACACTTCAGATCATGCCTCTACTTCTATCTCCTTCCCAGTTCTGTATGGTGGAATGCTGGCTTCACTTCACAGGCTTCACTGTTGGCACATAATTTTTTTTTTCTTTTAATTGATACTCTATATACACCTGCCAGGCAATCAGTCTGTTGACTGCCTCATTAAAAGGGGGTGCTGAACGCTTTTCATGACAGTCTCAGTAAATAATTCCTCAGACCAACTCGATTTCATAGTCATCAGCTCCATAACTTGCTTCATCACACAGACATATTTACCATATCCATCCACCTTCTCAGCCCACCACACTTCCTTGCTTCTTACCTATTCAGTATGCTAAAAATGTATTGTAGGAAGAGTTTTTATACTACTGGTTTGAGATATAGGCTTGATACCAGACCTAAAGAAACTTACTTCACCCATGGATGAGTCAACTCTGTACCAAAGATCAGCTTCATCTTGATATGGTACTTTATAATATTCCTAACTCAATACCTGATCAGATACCCTTTTTTTTTTTTTTTCAGACGAGATGTGTGATGAAGTATGACCACAGCAACAGCAGCCTGCAAGTCAAAGTCACAGACAACACTGTGGTGAGTCTTGCTGCTTTGATATTTTGCATCGCTAAAGCTTCTAGTATGAAGACAGAGCATGAATGTGTACACAAGCCTTTTTTTTTTTTGGGGGGGGGGGGAGATAATTTCTGAAGTATGTGATAGAGCACAGTGTCAAAGGTTTTGCAATGATGTGTTAATGTTAACTGTGCCTGCTGCCTCAGTATTATTTAGCATAGGAACAGCCTTTGTTCTGTAAAAGTCTTAATGTCTCAGTCTTGCCTGGAAAAAATATATTATGTAATACAGTTACTTGTACAGGTATAAATGATGGATGGATAATGTAAATCATGATTAGTCTTCGAGAGAAATGAAGTCAGTGAATGTACAGTGAGGTTGGATGAGGAGGAAATGGAAAATGTGAGTACGTTTAAGTACTTCGATAGTGTGATTGGTCAGGATGGAAGTTTAGAGGGTGAAGTGCTTGAAAGGGTACATCAAGGAAGAAAGGTTGCTGGTTCCTTGAAAGCAGTGATAAGAAATAGGGAAGTGAGCATGTAAGTGAAAAAGTTACTACATAACAGTATTGTGATACCAACTCTACATATGGAAGTGAAGCTTGGTTGTTGTTGGAGAGTGAGAGCAGTGGATATGAGTTATTTGAGAGGAGCAAATGGAGTCACATAGAGAGACCGACTGACAAATGAGGAAGTGAAGGAGCATTGTGGTGTGGATGTGGATGTGATAGGAAGCATTAAGAGAAACACGTTGAGGTGGTTTGGCTATGTGGAGAGGATGGAGAGTGAGAGACATGAGGAGAGTGTACGTGAGTGAGGTGGAGGGGGGCATGAGGGAGGGGGAAGCCATGGATGAGATGGAGCAATGGAGTGGAGAGGTATATGAGAGAGGGGTGTGTGACCTGGGAGCAGGGCAGTGAAATGGCGGGGGACAGGGCGACTTGTGGCCACCCCTGATGGGATAGATACATTGATAGATGATTAGTATATATAAGCTCATCATTATGAAGTCTATATAAATTTTTTGCTACATATCAGACCTTTCATAATGACAGTGTCAAAAGTACAGTAGTCTTCTTTAAACTCATAATTTTCTGTTCTGCCACTATATTTTTTTTTATTAAGCTTTGGGGAGACGTATACTGAAAGGATAAATAACGAATTTTGATAACACCTATTTATTTTCATTCAAATTTTCAGTGCATACAGTTCAAGACTGACAGCCAGCAGGAACTAAAGAAGCTGGAGAAGCTCATCGGGAATCTAATGAAACACATGGCATCGGGGGAGAGATAACTCACCAGTGCCTATACTCATGGTTTCTGTCTCTTGATCTTCTGTCTTCGATGTAGTATAGTAAAATGAACAACTATTTGATGGTTTTTATTATGAAACCCCCGGATATAGCAAACCTACAATAGTTGAATACTATTATAGTTGTGCAATACAATGATTAACAATAAACTAAATGTAATATCACACAGTGGTACAGAAATAAATGTTCCCATACAACTTGCCTTACTACTATAAGTACACCACACACACACACACAAAAAAGAAAGAGTTAAGAAATAGACATTTCCAAAAATAAGTGAATAAGCATAAAACTCTATTCTTATAGATAATATACAGATGCAGAAAATGAGCCAAGTTGAGGCCACCCAGTCAACAATTATAGTGGTGTGATGCTAATCATAACTACTGCAGTACTGTACCTCAGTGGGTAGTGCAATAATCTGTCCACTCATGATGTACTGCTGCCTCCTCCTTCCTATGGTGGCTAGTAAGTTAGAACCAACTGGCAATGTTGGATGGTAACCATATAACCACATACAGTATTGTTATGGGATGCAGAGCCTATGATGACCCTGTCACTCTTCCCCACACCTTGTTGTGGTGAGGTGCTGTCCACTGCATGGGACAGCCTTGCAGGGGCAATTACTTGGCTGTGGTTGATGGGTCCACTTGGCAGCCTACCCTTGGGGATCTCATACTCCCTAAGAGGATAGTATGGCATTGGCTGTTACTGTTTTTTATCCTCAGCCTGACTTCTTTTTTTTTTCTGACTTAGTGAGGTAGGGTCCAGAAAGCAAGAAGAGAGAAACACAAGATGGAGGCAGAACTAATAATCAGAATGTCTAATAAATTGAGCCACACACACACATTCACTCACCAGTCCAGCCTCCTTAATCCTGATTCTTGCTTGCAACATGTGTTAGAGGAATTGAGACAAAAAATTAAATCTTCAATCATCGGAATTGGAATGGAGCTTGTATAAACATAATATTCAGTTACCAATCCATCATCTAATCCTCTATTAAACTATTACTATCAGAAGCATAAGGGTACCAGGCTAGAGTACTCAGTCCAGACAAATAAAGAAAAAGTGATCTGTTTCCCCTATGGCATTATGGGAGCACACTCAATCATGCACTGGACTTATACATTCATCACCATCTTCGTTTTTCGTCCTTCTGTTCCCATATTCAAACTGGGGTTGGACGTGCAATGGCTTTTCTTATACATTATGGGTCACATCCTATTTAAGAATGATAACTTACTTGACCATCAGGTGACTATGTTGGTTATATACTGACGTATCACCAAACTTAGTAAATACAGTAGTTTCCTGGGTTATTGGAAACCATCTGGCTTGTTCCCCAGGATCAAGTCCCTAAAGGCAAAGCACTAAATCAAATGAGTGGAAATACATTATACTGTTAAATGTTGAAGTCCATCAGTATATCCGAGTCTTCCATCCTCTGTGCGGAATAGCTTATAATGAGATTAATACAGTCAGATCTCACTCAAAAAACAGGGTGGGTGTTGGCAATGTGTTACTTTATGTGAAACGACTTAACATTGATTTTGGCTCAAGTCTGAGGAGTTATTAAAAAAAAAAAAAAATGCTTACTAATACAGAACAGAAAATGTGGAAGGAATCACAGGCGAAGAACAGTAATTAATACATTAAAAACTGTCAAACAAATTGAGATGCTTGAACTCAGAGCTGCGTGAATTCATACTAACTGGTGCGCACCCCAACATTACAATGGTAAACAATGGGGCCTTGGCACATCTCTGTATCTGCACCTTTAAAACTATATAAGCTTTATGGAAAATGGAATAGTATGGAAGTACCGTAGTATCATAATGGTAACTACAAGGAAATCATGTACAAAACAGCTTACAGTACCAGAGTCAGTGCAATGAAATATCTTGTATTGGTAACACAGTATATCATACGTTGTTATGCTTGTCCACAAATAAACTCCATCTTCAAATATACACTGACTGAGAAAACTATATGAACACCTTCCTACTGCACAATTTTTATTTTTGATAGTGGAGGTTCTGAAAACTGGATGTTTGGATTTGGAAGGCTGTATTTAAGTAACGTGTGTGTGTGTACAGACAACCAAATAAATATCAGCCCTCTTACCCCATGTATCATTCTGAAACATGTATGAAACATTGTGATATATACGGGGCGACCTATGATTGTAAGTGCAAATATTGTCTGTGATATTTATGAGGACTTGAAATTGCATAAAACTTCCCATAACTATATTTTTGAGATACGTGGTTAATAGATTCAACTGTGTCAAACTCGCTCATTTTCACATCCACCTTATGTCAGGGGTGAGATACTTTTTGGCTGACTGTACAATAACAATACAAAGTCAAAAAATATATTTGGTACCTATACAGTACTGGAATTTCTAATATACTCTAACTATTATAAGTGGGGATTATCATTTTTTTTTTTGAGGGGGGGGGAGGGGGGCTAATATCAACTACTCTTCATACTGTTCATTTAATTTACAAAAGTTCCAACATGCATGCATCAGCCTTGGTCACCTAATGATGGCTCTCTGTGCTGCTCGATCTCTAGCAGCCTCCCTATTTGGTTCCTCATCCCTTAGGTCACACTCTATGACCTCATCCCACACCTTTTTCGGTCTGACACACAAGACAAGTTTTCAATATTAACACCAAAACTAGCAACAAAGCAGCCATGAAAAAATTATGATAGTCTCAAATTTTAAGTAGATAAAATTCTCTTCTGTGGCAGTGTTCAGTATTAACCATGACTGTGTATCCCACCTTAAAGCGTAAATATGAAAACATCCATTACATTAAATTGGTACACATCCCACAAATACCCATAAAGAAAATAATCCCATAAAGCCAATAATGCAAGACTGAACTGGATATATCGGGTTCAGCAAATTAAAATAACTTGTGAACTCAACAAATAATTGCAAGTGTTTTAATTCATTACTTTCACTGCTAAAACAACTTGCATCTCCAAATAGAAGTCTTAATATTGCACTACTGTACTAGATTTGGCACAAACACATATGCACACCCCCTCCCCCCACCCACACCCACAGCCACCCACACACACACATGCACACCTAACCACCCACCCACCCATGCACACATGCACACCCAACCACCCACACCCAAACCATGCATATCAAATTCTAACCCAGAGTACCCATCTATATTAATCTATTATTTTTAGTCAAAGTACAGCCTTTCCTTACTCACTGACAATGAATTAATCTTGAAACTTCTACTTCATTCTGTTAGGGAAATTCTGAACCAGACCCCTAACAATACACACTGTTCTATCACAATCATATTTCTTTGTTGCTGGTGAGGAGGAGGTGGAAGACAGGGTTGGTGAAAGGGCAGGCTAATGGATAATGGTGGCTCAGCAGAAAGAGAGAGAGAGAGAGAGAGAGAGAGTGCATGTGTGTGTGTGTGTGAGAGAGAGAGAAAGAGTGTGCGTGCATGTGTGACGCGTTATGAGACACCAATTTCGATCCACTAGCCTTTCTCCAGCCTTACCCTCCATTTCTTTCTCACCGGGGGGGGGGGGGGGTAAAGAAATTCGTCACCATGACAGTACACAAAGACGATGGAATACCGAATTAATCTGAGCAGAGAAAATAGTACTTGATTAAATTTCTTGGATACGAACTGACATACAGCATCCATTTGTGTATGTGTATGTATTTACCTGCATAAAAATGGAAACTTGGAGTGACTTCTAAAACTACCTTCCCCTTGAGCATCTTGTTTAGAAAGGCATGTTGATTAAGGAAGCTCCCTAACACCTCTTCCTAAGTGATTTATTTTCCTTATTATACACTACCACTGTCTATCATGCTGTTTAAATTGTTCTAAAATTACCATACTCTACACAAACAAGGTACAAAATTACAGTATATTAATCAGCTGGATCTCAAAACAAATCACCAAGGAAAAGGTGCTAGGGAGAATCCTTAATCAACAAGAATATGGGCCATTATCTCCTTCAATGCTATATTTTACATTCTAACAGAGGCTATCTATAGTAATTTATATTCACCTTAGAATAAACATTTTGAAATAGAGAGATTTAATATTGCTTTCATTTACCTTTTCTCTCTACAAGGAAGCCTCAAACTGAATAAAACTGGAGAGACAGAAAGAACAAAATCTGAAATATATCACCATACTGACAAAGCTATATATCACTTAAATATATATAGCACAGGACGTTTCATCCATGCCAGACCTTATGCATCAGCCACCACTAAAATTCATTCCGTCATGCTGCCCTCACATCACATACAGCACATAGCATACTCGTCAACCTCCTCTCTCAATACACAAACCCTCAACATAACTGCAAAAGAAGCCCCGTGGAAGCATTATATACTTCTATGGTCAATCTAATTCATATAAAGTTTAGTCTTGGGCAACAACTCCAACAACAAGAACTACATTCATTCACTCACTCATTCATTCATTTATTCAGTCATTTATTCATAAGCTCATTCACTCACTCATTCATTCATTCACTCACTCATTTATTCACTTGCTCATTCACTCATTCATTCATGCACTCAGTCATTTATTTATTTATTTATTTATTCATTCACTCACTCCTTCATTCATTAATTCACTCATACACACTCATTCATTCATTAATTCACTCATTCACTCACTCATTCATTCAATTACACATGTCATTCATTCACTCACTCACTCATGCCTTATCCCACTGCTGTGCTTGTGTTGGCAGTCCTAGAGCTTGCTGGTGAGAGGCTTGGTGTCACTGCCGATGCTGGGGAAGCCATCATCAAAGGCAGCCTGAAGCACCTCCTCTACGGAATTCACCAACACCACCTCCACCTCATTCTGAGAGATGTCATGAAAATAATAATGATAAAAACAATAATAATAATAATAATAGCAACTACCATCATCTATAATAATAATAATAATAATAATAATAATAAAAATAATCATCATCATCATCCACCACAACAATAATAATCACCATCACCATAAAACCACAGCCAACACCATCGCCACCATCACCTCATCATCCTAGTCTTGTATCGTATCCTAACAATACATGGGATCCCAATCAACATACACAAAATCCCTGTCATCATCATCATCAAAGTCTTGTATCCTATTAATAAATTGGACTCTAATTCAGTGTACACAAAATCAGTCATCTGCATCATTATCAACAAAATCATCATCATCGTCATCTCCAAAATCATCATCATCATCTCCAAAATCATCATCATCATCACCCTATTTTCTAGTAATAAATGAATCTGGAGGAATAAAAGAAAATAGGAATAAGAAAACACAACAGTATAAGAACTATCAGAGATAAATCAGTCAGTCGAATGACCAATACTTCCTCTTAGGGAATTCTCATGTCGAGGTTGGCCATGGAGAGTGAGAGACTAATGAGGAGAGTGTATGTGAGTGGGGTGGAGGGGGGGGGAGAGGGAGGGGGAGACTGAGGATGAGATGAAGGGATGGAGTGGAGACATATATGAGAGAGGGAGGCATGAGTTGAGGGAAGGGTGGTGTGATGTTAAGGAACAGGACAACATGGAGGCAATTTGTTTGTGGCCACCCCTTACGGGATTGAAGCAGCTGGCTATAGAGAAAGAGAGATAGGTTGGCCATGGTACAGCTGATGTTTTTAATGGATTGAAGGTTAACATGTATCCAAACCAGCCTAACTATTTCCTAAACTGTCAAGTAAAAGAAATGTCACATGTAAACTGATTTATATCAATGTATGACTCACTTCGCTGGGTACTCTGGTGACAGTAATTCTCTTCTGACATCTGGACTACATCCACTCTATTTAGTAGCAGGAAAGGAAGTGTGATTATGGTCTTTCCTAGCCTTTATCTATCTATCTACCTATCTATCTACTGCCACATACTTTAGTCCTGTAAGGGGTGGCCACAAACCTTTATTAACAGTAGAAATAGATAATGCAAGGTACAATATGGCACATCTGAACCTGTGACAGTATCAATATGTAGTGAAAGTCTGTCACTGGGTACACTTGACTAACATGGCACACTGAGACTTGCTTCTGTGGTCCCAGCCTCACCTGAAATGTGAACCCAGTGGACTGCAGACCAAAGGTACCCTTCTTCCACAGTCCACCATTCTCCTTTTGGGGATAGAGAGGGGACTGACGGGCACTTTTAGAACCCAGCAGCTCCATCAACCAGCCAGACCCGTCCCACCAAATGGAGGTGCAGGATGAGGAGGTTTCAGTCCCAGGTAGAAGGCATATCTGATCACTCTATCCTGGGCAATAGCAGCACCAATGGATGGCTACTCTCAACTGCCTGTTTGTGGCAGTAACATGAGTGAATGGGGGATGGAAATTTTTAGTTGCAACAGCTAGGTAACTGATGTGTGACTGGGGAGAAGAGTACAGGTAGGTATACGTCCACTTTACACTACTGCTGTCTTGATTCATATGTGGCAGACTATACATATACACACTATCTATCTATCTACAGCCAGATGCCTCAATCCTGCAAGGGGTGGCCACAAACAAATTGCCTCCATGTCACCCTGTCCCCAGCCATTTCACTGCCCTCTCCCCAGCTCACATGCATATACAGTACTGACCAAGACATTATCAGGAACATCTGCAAGGTCCTTTTTGTTGGCTGCAGGCAGGACGACGGTGCTGAGGCCGGCTCGATGGGCTGCCAGTAGCTTCTCCTTCACTCCCCCCACCTGTACAACAATGGATATAGAGTAAAAAAAAAAAGTTGATCCACATGTCAGTGAATATAAAAAGTACTTAATATTTAGATCATCACAATCCTACCATCACCACCACCACCACCACCACCATCAGCCTCGCTACATTTCTAGGTGGGAAAGGGTATCCAGATGATGATTCTAATGGATTAATAAAAACACTGGAAACATAGGGGAAAAATATCAGCTTACCTTCCATTAACCCACTTTACTACTGGGATATCCTTTATTGTGTTCTTTACCTTGTTTCCAGACTTTTGACCCACCCTGAATTCCTGATCTTTATTTTTCTTTTTTTCTTTAGCTCATTCTTGTTACCTCAGGACAATTTTCTACACCTTATGAGACTCTTTTACTGTGGGCTAATGGCAAACACTCCTTCTTTAATATAAACTGTCCCTACTTTCTTTAGTGTAGATTAGTCCTCACTTTTTAATGATATGGTTGACGTAAGCTGAGAAGAGGACTAGAAGGAGTAAAAGTACCATAAACCGATGACTGTGCAGCTGGATACCATACTTGTAGACTCAGACTGCCCAGGGAACAACAACTACTACTACTACTAATTTCACTCATGGTATATCTCCCAGGGTTGTCAATTAATGAATGCAATTATATTTTGAAAGTAAATATTTTTTCTCTCTTCAATTCTGTTCTGCGATACAATATTCTCTTCTACTAATTTTACTCTACACCTCTTGATATGTTCAAGAAATTAAATCCTATATCACTCTTACAACCTTTTCATTACTCACTATCTATCTATCTACAGCCTGACACCCTAATCCTGGAAGGGGAGGCTACAAATGAATCACCTCCATGTCATCCTGTCTTCTACCAACTGGCTGCCCTTTCTCCAACTCACATTCCACTGCCTAATTTTAATACTGTATTCATTAATTTTGTAAAACTGCATCAGTAAATTGTAACAGCCAATTCCACCTTTCAAGAGGTCAGGACTGGACACTAAGCTACTGGTATGACACTCCTGTATATTTAAGGATATAGGACCAGTCTACTCCTACTGATGGTATTACATGTTTGTCAATTCTGGCGCCGCCTTCCGAAGGCGTCTTATCGCCACAAACACTGATAAGGGCGCTTCTTTCTTTCACCTCCCAGCCCGCCAGTAGAGAAACATTGTTTTCTATTAATACTGAAATAAAGGTCTGTCTAGATGGCAACACTCCCACCGGTGCCTGAAGCATCTTATGATCTTCCTTCAAAGGTCACTGAGATAGAAATTTAATAAACATTTTCTCAGATCAGTGTTTGTGCCGATAAGACACCTTTGGAAGGTGGCGCCAGAATTATGGGAAGAGTAGCAATAGTAGTGGTAGTAGTAATAGATAGTAGTTGTAGCCCCAGGTTTATCTGGACACGAACCCAATGAACTGCAGAAACTAATGCTGCAGTCCACCATCCTCATTTCAGGAGATGGAGAAGGAGTTGAGGGACCTTTGGGCATCCAGGCAGGTCCTCTATCTGTGTGCATCATTGCCACAGCAGGAAGGCATCCCTCCTCCATCATCAATTATGAAAGTCATAAATAACTGTAGTAGTTGTAGTCCCAGGTTCATTTGAAATGTGAGCCCAGTGGACTGCAAGCTGAAGCTGCCTAACTCCAACAGTCAACCATCCTCCTTTCAGAGATAGGGAGGGAGTTGAGGGAAGCTTGTATAACCAGGCAGAGGAGCAACTCAGTTATACTGGTGCCACCATGTGAAGGCATCCCTCTCCAGCATCCCAGTTATAAAAAGTTCACTGATAACACTCACAGGCAAGACGACCCCATTGAGTGTAATTTCTCCCGTCATGGCCACATCAGGTCGCACACAGCGGTCAGTAAACAGTGACACCAACACAGTGAGTATGGTGACGCCTGCTGAGGGTCCGTCCTTGCTGATGGCTCCAGCTGGGAAGTGCAGGTGCAACTCCTCATCGCGCATGAAGTCTGGCTCCAACTCCAGCTGCGTCGATTACAATACACGCAGACCTTACTTCAAGTTCACGTTATGTGCAGGCCAAGAGTTACTTTATGTGAAACTACTTCAACAGAGGCTCACTTCTGATTCATGGCAGGCTATGTATACAAAAATACATTTCTGTCTTAATAAAAGCTTCAAGGGAAAAATATAGGTAATGCTGTACATCTGCAACACAATAATGAAATGACAGTGAAATATACTTCAGAGATGATCCGTCCCTTACATATGAATGTATAAACAAAACTATCACACAGAATCTAATTATCCTCCTCCTCCATCTTCACCATCACCCTTGGACTGAGTGAGGAAAGGTCCTGGGAGCCAGAGTCTAATAAAAAACTAGAAATTACACCTTAGCATCCACACGTCCAATCCACGACCCCAAGCTCACCATGGCTGCATGCTGACGGACCCAAGACAGTGCAATTTTGGCCGACTCCTGCATGACGGATCCCAGCTGGCCGGTGAGGATGAGTCCAGAGTCACCACGTGTCCTAGTAGCCTCCACCACCATCACCTCCCCACCCACTGGAGTCCACGCCAGACCCACCGCCACACCAGCCACACTCACACGCCCAGCCAGACCACTTGTAAATATGGGAGGCTGGGAAAGGGAGAAATATTCAGTGCAATAAGTATCTATCTCTACCTATAGTCAGACATCTTAATCCCATAAAGGGTGACTACGAACAAACTGCCTCCATGTTATCCTGTGCCCTGCCACTTCACCGCCCTCCCCCCATCTTACATCCCACTCTCTCTTTAAAAGTCACCATAACTGCATTATTTTTAGACGCTGGAAAATGGAGATATTCAGTACAATTAGTCCTCTTTATAAATAACCATATGTATGTTATTTTTCTGATCCTGAATCCACAATAAATTAGGAAAACTGTTGCTTAAAGGATGGCCTGCAATCAGTAAAATCTCACAACATCAGACATTTACACTATCACACAATCTAAACTTGACAAACTATCTATCTGTCTATCTATAGCTAGACGATATGATCCCATAAGGGTTGGCTATTTGTCTTTGAGTTCGTTGTTTTACGGGAAGGGACACTAACCCTCTGCCAACCCAATTACTGACACGTATATCACACTCAGTTTAATATAGTTAAAAAAAAAGAAAGAAGGAAAGAAAAAGAAAAAAATAAAGTGATGTAATGGAAACAAAACTGTATTATTTTTTGTTTTATATACATTTACCATGTTTAGCTGGCAATCATATTTTCCTTCTGTCAACTACATTATACTACTCACACGGTCTCTATGTAAAAGACTCACAGGCAGCATCTGGCCCTACACACCACCAAGACTTCACGCTCAACTCCACTCACCCCCAGCACATCCTGAATCATCTTCTGGTCTGCCACAATAGGAAGGGTGAAGTGTTCCTGCAGCCTTGACAAGCTAATCTCAGGCATCTTGGGCTTCTCTTCCTTGGCTGCCGGTTGATCGTCACTCTCGTCCAGATCTAGTTGTTGGTCAATCTTATGCTCATCTCTGCCTGCCTCGTGCCTCTCTTCAATTTTGCCTTTGGAGTCTGTATAAGCCTCCACCTTTTCAGATTTGCTGTCTCCTTCTGTGTGGGAAAAAACAGAATCAGTGCTGTACATCTGAGAGTAGAGCTGACTTCTAATAACTTATCCTGAGTTAGCATCATCACCATCATCAGTATCCTCCTCCTCCTCACCATCATCATCATACCATCATCAGCATCCTCCTTCTCCTTCTCCTCCTCTTCCTCTTCCTCCTCCTCATCATCATCACCACCACCACCACCATCATCATCATCCAAACCTCTTCTCCCACCTAAGGATGGGGTAAGGCAAGGTTCTGAGAGCAAGAAAATGCCTAAAAGGAGAAACTAACCAAAAGTCCATCCCACTGAATGGGCCACACTCTCATGAACTCACTATTCAAGCCCCTGGAATCCTGGGTATTAAAGAAAAACATGAATCCACATCTTTTCATCTTCTATAATAAAAAAGGAAAATCAGTAACATCTAAACACACACACACACACACACACACACACACACACACACACACACACA
>JAGKTI010021903.1:0-15508 GCA_018397915.1 Birgus latro | reverse complement strand
GATCAAGCCCAAAAAATGAATTACAAGGTCCACTTCACATACATTGCTTCGATTTAAACAGGGTTCAGATTTACACTTACACCATACATAAACTAACGTAAATTACACTTATATTACGCTTACACTATACTTATACTAACTTATAGTACACTTATATTACTTATATTATACCTATATTACATCCAAAAATTACAGCATTACACTCTGACATATGGAAGTGAAGCTTGGACCCTGTTGGAAGGACAGAAGTCAAGAGTTAGAGCAGTGGAAATGAGTCATTTGAGAGGAGCATGTGAAGTCACATGGAGAGACAGACTAACAAATGAGGAAGTGAAGGAGCGTTGTGGTGTGGTTGAGGATGTGATGGGAAGCGTTAGGAGAAACATGTTAAGGTGGTTTGGGCATGTGGAGAGGATGGAGAGTGAAAGACTTACGAGGAGAGTGTATGTGAGTGAGGTGGAGGAGGCGAGAGGGAGGGGGAGGCCGAGGATGAGATGTAGGGATGGAGTGGAGAGGTATATGAGAGAGAGGGGTGTGAGTTGGGAGAGTGGTAGTGAAATGGCAGGGGACAGAGTGACATGGAGGCGATTTGTTTGTGGCCACCCCGTGCGGGATTGAGGCGTCTGGGAATAGATAGAGAGGTAGAATAAAGTTTTCCAAATTTATACTTGCCTTTGCGACCTGTTGCAGTTGAGACGTGTACACCATATGCTGGAACTCTAGGTATGTTCCCCGACAAATTTGAGTATGATGCAGTTTCAGAATTATTATAATCTCATTTATCATAGAGTTTTGTTGATATGATTTTGTTTTCTGTTTTGTTATTAATTTCCAAAAAACTTGCTTGGCAGTTGCCAGTGTTTTCTTTATTTAATACTATTGCTTCCGGAAATATATCTTTTATCCATTTATTTATTTCTCCATCATTGTTTAACACGTCACGTCCCGACCGATTTCCAACCTATGATACCCCAAAATCCCAAGCATTTTTGGATTTTTTTTTTTATTGGCTCAAACCTTTGCTTTTGGTGAGAAACATCGAAAATTCATAGAGAAATCACGATCCTGTGCTTAAAAATGTTGATACAGGTGTCATGCAACCTTTCGTTTTCCTTCTTTTTCAGGGTACCTGGCTAAAGAAAACAAACAATGAAAGGGTTAACTAATTCAAGGCACTTTCAGTTACGTATTTATTTATGTATCTGGTACGAATTTATGTGTAGTAACAGACTATATTGGTTTTCACACATTTATATAGGCAATAGAAGCATTGTTCAGTCACCAAACACATCCACATATGGCACCTTCCTTTATGACATTACCACCTCATCTCTTCTGTTTGTTTCTTGCTCTAGCTTCTTTATTTCTTTTTCCTCCACCTCAGGAATCACTTTCACCATGAATTTCGTCATTGGAGAGACTGTGGGGCAACATACCTTTACTGGCCAGCTTACTGCTAACAGGTGAATTGCCCTGTGTGGGGGGAGGGGGGGTTAGGAGGGGCCAGGCAGTATCCCCGCTTGACAGCAGGTAGAGGAAGGTCTCCCGCATATGCCTACCAAAAATCACCCATGAAACTTGAAAATTGTGCAAATTATGACCCATGCAATTGTGCGACATACCCGTACGACGTTGATGGGTGTAGCAGTGACAAAACATCACGACATACCCATACGTCGATGGGATTCCTCGGGTTAAGGATATTAAATAATTAATGAATTGTCTAGTTTTGTTAAGTTTCTTCACTACTAAATATTGAACTTTTGAGATTCGTTCCATCCATTTGAATTGATAACAATATAAGTATAGATTTGCCATGAATGCGGCTGGGTCTGTTCCCATGGGTATTCCTGTGCGCTGTTACTGTATTTCCGCAAGTAAGGAAGCGGTCTTCTACCTTGTTATTTGTTATCTCTGTTATCTCATCCTCTGAGAACGTCAGGTTTTCACCATCTCTCTCATTTACCCAGTATCCTACGTGTTCATCTACTGCAATCAAATTCTTATTCAGTCCTTTAAACACAACTTGCAATGTCCATTCATTTTTCATATCCTCACACACACACACACACACACACACACACACACACACACACACACACACACACACACACACACACACACACACGGGTCGTAGAGGGAGAGAGACGGAGCTGCTCCTGGATCGAGGGGAAATAATCGCAGAACTAGCGGCAAAAAGGAGATAGCCTATTGTGATTATGTGGTTGAATGCGTGAGTTGTGGTCCTGTCGGATATTAGTAAAAAAAAAAAACGCAAGTTTCGGCCCTAAAAATACAAGACAAAGTGAAAAAGAAAGTTTCCATATGGTTGTATCATGGCGGAGACAGACGGAAGATTGTTTACAACTGGCGAGGGGGAATTTGTGGTCTTCTCCGAGGAAAATGTAGGTAAAGGAAGTGATAAGCTGAAACAAACAAGAGTAGCAGGAGTAGAGAAAACGGGGGAGGGGAATGTCCAGGAGTTAAAAAAGGTATGGGAAGTAATTAAGCAGCTGCAGGAACGGACCATAGAGCAAGAGAGAGATCAAAGTCCTACAGAATAGACTGGAAAAAGTTAGCACATGTAGTGAGGAACAAGAAAAAGAAGTTACAGCATTAAGGTGAGTAACGAATCCGCATCAAATGAAATAAAACAGCTGAAGAGGGAGAATAAGAGGTTGGAAGAAGAAAGGGACAGAATAAAAGGGACAGAGTACGAATCAAAATCGAGGAGCATATTCAGGAAATCAAGGAGCAACATAAGGGGTGGAAGATAATACGAGAGGAAGGAAATGTAAATTTGAAGGAGATCATAGAACAACAAAGTAAGGAAAAAGTGGAGAAGGAAATGGTTAGGGTACTAAGAAGTAGAGAATCTTTGGTCAGGGATGTAGCAGACAAGAAAAAATGTGTGATAATTTCAGGAATAAAAGAAAAACGAATGACAGTAAGATCTGAAAGAGAGAGAGAGGAACTGAGCAAGGCTAAAGAAATAATATCACTGGTTATGGAGGGAAACAATGAAGCCCAAGAAGAGATTGAAGAAGTGTTTAGGTTAGGAAAGTACGAGGATGGTGGCGCAAGGCCTTTGAAAGTAAAGCTTAAGTCTCAAGTAATAGTGAATGAAATCATAAGCAGAACGTGGAAATTGTCAGATAAAAAGGGGTTTAAAAATGTTTGGATTAGGAGAGATGCAAATGAAGAGGAAAGAGCTAAATTAAAGGAGTTAGTAAAGGAAGCAAAGACAAAAAAAGAACAGCAAACGGAGAAAGAGAAGACAGAGTTCTATTGGAGAGTTGTGGACCAGAAATTGAGAAAGTGGTACCGACGGAGGGAAGGCGAGACGAGAGTATAAAAAATGATGAAAAAAGTTTGAAAGTGGCATACACAAACAATGATGGAGTAATATCGGCAAGGTTAGAATTCAATGATTTTTTGAGGGTACACAAACCTGATGTTATGTGCTTTGTAGAGACTAAATTGAAAGAAGATATTGATATTCATATGGGAGGTGGGAAATACAAATTATGGAGAAGAGACAGAAAAGAAAAAATGGGGGGAGGAGTGATGATAGCAGTGAAGGACAATATAAATGTAGATACTGTGGAAATGGCAGAGGGCAGGGTCGAAGCGATAAATATGAAATTAGAAACTGGGGAGAATGGTAAGAGAGATATGGCAGTGGTATATGTTCCCCCTAAGACGAGAGCATGGAATGACGATCAATACCAGCAGATGCTGTCAGACATGGTTAGTTATCTACAGAAAGTGATCGAGGGAAGCAACAATGTAATCCTAATGGGTGACTTTAATTGTAAAGAGGTGAACTGGGAGGAATGGGACTCAGGAGGCAGCGAAGATTCGTGGGGCACTAAATTGTTAAATATAGCAGTGAATAATGTGATGACGCAGTGGGTTAAAGAAGAGACACAATTCAGAGGTGATGACACACCAGCAAGATTAGATTTGCTACTATCCAAAGAACCTGATGTAATTGAATCTTTAAACTATCTGTGTCCTATAGGAAAGAGTGATCATGTGGTCATTGAGTTCCAGATGATAACAGGGAACGTGGTGCCAAGAGATGAGCTTTATAGGCAAGGAAGATACAACTTTGGGAAAACAAACTTTGCAGAATTGAGAAAATTTTTTGAAAATGCAGACTGGAGAAAATTCAGAGAAACAAGAGAGATACAGAGGAAGTGGGATATCTTTTTAGACCTCTACAATTTGGGAGTGGAAAACTATGTGCCAAGAGTAGGTGGGAAAGAAAACAGGAAAAAGGTGTGGTTTAACAGAAGGTGTATGATAGCGAAAAAAGAGAGGAACAAATGGAGAAAGAGAGGTAATATCAGAGCAAAGGAAGAATATAAAAGAACTAGAAATTAATATACAAGAATACGTAGAGAGGAAGAAAGGAACTTTGAAAAAGGTATAATTGACAAATATAAGGATGAACCCAAATTGTTTTATAGATTTGTTAATGGCAAATTGAAGCAAAGGGAAGGAATCACCAAACCGAAAGTAGAAGGAGACGTCTACAAGGATGCAGTAATGCAAGCTGAAGTAATGAACAAATGTTTCCAATCGGTTTTCACTAAGGATGGAGAGTTTGTGGAAGGAGAGGGAGTGATTAGATATGTAGTGATAAAAGATATAAAAGTGGAAGTGCAGGAAGTGTATAAATTACTGGGAACTCAAGATGTAAGGAAAGCCCCAGGACCAGTTGGAATCTCTAATTGGGTACTGAAGGAATGCAGAGAACAACTGGCAGATAAGATTCACAATTTAATTGTGTGCTCCTTGGAAGAGGGGAAAGTGCCTCGGGAATGGAAGAGGGCAAATGTGGTGCCAATCTATAAGGGAGGAAACAAGGAAGAGCCCCTGAATTATAGACCAGTGTCCCTAACCAGCATGGTTGCGAAATTGTGTGAGAGAATCCTGAAAGATAGATGGATAAAATACCTGGAAGAGATGAATATTTTGACTGAAAGTCAGTTTGGATTCAGAAGTGGAAGGTCATGTGTTTCCAACTCGTTGAGCTTTTACTCAAGGGCGATTGACATGCTGCAGGAGAGAGACAGTTGGGTGGATTGTGTGTACTTGGCTCTGGAGAAGACCTTCGACAAGGTGCCCTACAAGAGACTGTTATGGAAATTAGAGCATATAGGAGGACTGAAGGGAAGACTCCTGGAATGGATGAGAGACTTTTTGAGTGACAGGCAAATGAGAACAGTAATAAAGGATAGGACATCTGGATGGAGGGAAGTAACAAGTGGTGTCCCGCAGGGCTCGGTGTTGGCACCAGTAATGTTCTTGATTTACGTAAATGATATGGTAGATGGAGTGAACAGTTACGCAAGCCTGTTTGCTGATGATGCAAAGATCTTGAGAAAGGTAGAGGTTGAAGAGGACTGTAAAATGCTACAGGAGGATCTGGATAGGATACATGATTGGAGTAGGATGTGGGAAATGAAATTCAATACATAAAAATGTAAAATATTAGAAATGGGTAAAACTACCAAGAGGCCATCATTGAATTATTTGATGGGTAACGAACCAATTAGAAAAGCGAGAGAAGAGAAAGATTTGGAAGTGCTGGTCCAGGATAGTTTGTCACCTGAAAAGCACATAAATAAGATAGTGAGGGAGACATATAAACTCTTGACCAATATAAGTGTGGCATTTCATTACATGGATGAGGAGATGATGAAAAAATTGATAGTAGCCATGATCCGCCCCAGGTTAGAATATGCAGCAGTAGTGTGGTCCCCACACAAAAAGAAAGATATAACCAAGATTGAGAGAATACAAAGAACAGCAACTAAGATGGTCCCCAGTCTGGCAGATCTATCATACAGTGAGAGGCTAGAAAGGCTGGATTTGCCATCCTTAGAGGAAAGGAGAGAGAGGGGCGACGTGATTGTAGTGTTCAGGACCATGATAGGAGTAGAAAAAATTGACAGAGAAAATCTGTTTGTGTGGGATGAGAGAGCAACAAGAGGACACGGAATGAAACTAAAGAAGCCACGCTGCTTGAAGGACATCAAGAAATATAGTTCCTTATAGATGTATAGACCTGTGGAATAGCCTGGACAAAGAGATCGTCCAGTCTAAAAACGTAAACGAGTTTAAAGCAAAATTTGACTTATTGAGAAACAGAGACGGGACCCCACGAGCGTAGCTCATTTCCTGTATATCACAATTAGGTAAATACACACACACACACACACATCGACGTATGGGTATGTCGCGATGCTTTGTCACTGCTACACCCATCGAAGTATGGGTACGTCGCGCAATTTCAAGTGTCATAATTTGCACACACACACACACACACACACACACACACTGGTCGTGGAGAGAGACGGAGGTGCTCCTGGATCAAGGGGAGAGAATCGCTGAACTAGCAGCGAAAAGGAGACAGCCTATTGTGATTATGTGGTTGAATGCGTGAGTTGTGGTCCCGTCGGATATTAGTTAAAAAATTTAAAAAAAAATGCAGTTTCGGCCCTAAAAATACCAAGACAGAGTAAAAAAGGAAGTTTCCTTATGGTTGTATCATGGTGGAGAGAGACGGAAGATTGTTTACAACCGGCAAGGGGGAATTTGTGGGCTTCTCTGAAGAAAATGTAGGTAAAGGAAGTGATAAGCTACAACAAACACGAGTAGCAGGAGTAGAGAAAACGGCAGAGAGGAATGTCCAGGAGTTAAAAAAGGTATGGGAAGTAATTAGAGAGTTACAGGAACGGACTTTAGAACAGGAGAGAGAGATCAAAGTCCTACAGAGTAAACTGGAAAAAGTTAGCACACGTAGTGATGAACAAGAAAAAGAAGTCACAGAATTAAAGTTGAGTAATGCATCCACATCAAATGAAATAAAACAGCTGAAGAGGGAGAATAAGAGGTTGGAAGAAGAAAGGGACAGAGTAAAAAGTAGAGTAGATAAGTACGAATCAAAATCGAAGAGGCAAGATGAGCATATTCAGGAAATCAAGGAGCAACTTAAGGGGTGGAAGAAAATACAAGAGGAAGGAAATATAAATTTGAAGGAGATCATAGAACAACAAAGTAAGGAAAAAGTGGAGAAGGAAGTGGTTAGAGTACTAAGAAGTAGAGAATCTTTGGTCAGGGATGTAGCAGACAGGAAAAAATGTGTGATAATCTCAGGAATAAAAGAAAAACAAATGACAGTAAGATCTGAAAGAGAGAGAGAGGAACTGAGCAAGGCTAAAGAAATAATATCACTGGTTATGGAGGGAAACAATGAAGCCCAAGAAGAGATTGAAGAAGTGTTTTGGTTGGGAAAGTACGAGGATGGTGGGGCAAGGCCTTTGAAAGTAAAGTTTAAGTCTCAAGTAATAGTGAATTAAATCATAAGTATAATGTGGAAACTGTCAGATAAAGAGGGGTTTAAAAATGTTTGGATTAGGAGAGATGCAAACGAAGAGGAAAGAGCTATATTAAAGGAGTTAGTAAAGGAAGCAAAGATAAAAAACGAACAGCGAATGGAGGAAGAGATGACAGAGTTCTATTGGAGAGATATGGACCAGAAATTGAGAAAGTGGTACCGACGGAGGGAAGGAGAGAAGAGAGTATAAAAAACGATGAAAAAAGTTTGAAAGTGGCATACACAAACATTGATGGATTAATATCAGCAAGGTTAGAAATCAACGATTTTTTGAGGGTACACAAACCTGATGTTATGTGGTTTGTAGAGACTAAATTGAAAGAAGATATTGATATTCATATGGGAGATGGGAGATATAAATTATGGAGAAGAGACAGAAAAGAAAAAGCGGGAGGAGGAGTGATGATAGCAGTGAAGGACAATATATATGTGGATACAGTGGAAATGGCAGAGGGCAGGGTCGAAGCGATAAATATGAAATTAGAAACTGGGGAGAATGGTAAGAGAGATATGGCAGTGGTATATGTTCCCCCTAAGACGAGAGAATGGAATGACAATGAATACCTGGAGAAGTTGTCAGACATGGTTAGCTATTTACAGAAAGTGATCGAGAAAAGTGACAATATAATCCTTATGGGTGACTTTAATTGTAAAGAGGTGAACTGGGAGGAATGGAACTCAGGAGGCAGCGAAGATTCGTGGGGCACTAAATTGTTAAATATAGCAATGAATAATGTAATGACACAGTGGGTTAAAGAAGAGATATGATTCAGAGGTGATGACACACCAGCAAGATTAGATTTGCTACTATCCAAAGAACCTGATGTAATTGAATCTTTAAATTATCTGTGTCCTATAGGAAAAAATGATCATGTGGTCATTGAGCTCCAGATGATAACAGGGAATGTGGTGCCAAGAGATGAGCTTTATAGGCAAGGAAGATACAACTTTGGGAAAACAAACTGCAGAATTGAAAAAAAAAATCGAAAATGCAGACTGGATAAAATTCAGAGAAACAAGAGAGATACAGAGGAAGTGGGATATCTTTTTAGACCTCTACAGTTTGGGAGTGGAAAAATATGTGCCAAGAGCAAGTGGGAAAGAAAACAGGAAAAAGGAGTGGTTTAATAGAAGGTGTATGATAGCGAAAAAAGAGAGGGACATGGCGTGGAACAAATGGAGAAAGAGAGGTATTAACAGAGCAGAGGAAGAATATAAAAGAACTAGAAATGAATATACAAGAATACGTAGAGAGGAAGAAAGGAACTTTGAAAAAGGTATAATTGACAAATGTAAGGATGAACCCAAATTGTTTTATAGATTTGTTAATGGCAAAGGAATCACCAAACTGAAAGTAGAAGGAGAGGTCTACAGGGATGCAGTAATGCAAGCTGAAATAATGGACAAATGTTTCCAATCGGTTTTCACTAAGAAAATGGAGTTTGAGGAGGGGGAGGGAGTTATTAGAAATGTAGAGATAAAAGATATAAAAGTGGAATTGCAGGAAGTGTATAAATTACTGGGAACTCAAGATGGAAGGAAAGCACCAGGACTGGACAGAATCTTTAATTGGGCACTGAAGGAATGCAGAGAACAACTGGCGAATAAGATTCACAATTTAATTGTGTGCTCCTTGGAAGAGGGGAAAGTGCCTTGGGAATGGAAGAGGGCAAATGTTGTACCAATCTATAAAGGAGGAAACAAGGAAGAACCCCTGAATTATAGAGAAGTGTCCCTAACCAGCATGGTTGCGAAATTGTGTGAGAGAATCCTGAAAGATAGATAGATAAAATATCTGGAAGAGATGAATATTTTGACTGAAAGTCAGTTTGGATTCAGAAGTGGAAGGTCATGTGTTTCCAACTTGTTGAGCTTTTACTCAAGGGCGATTGATGTGCTGCAGGAGAGAGAGGGTTGGGTGGATTGTGTGTACTTAGATCTGGAGAAGGCCTTCGACAAGGTACCCCACAAGAGACTATTATGGAAATTAGAGCATATAGGAGGACTGAAGAGAAGCCTCCTGGAATGGACGAGAGACTTTTTGAGTGGCAGACAAATGAGGACAGTAGTAACGGACAGGACATCTGGATGGAAGGAAGTAAGAAGTGGTGTTCCACAGGGCTCGGTGTTGGCACCAGTAACGTTCCTGGTTTACGTAAATGATATGGTAGATGGAGTGAACAGTTACGCAAGCCTGTTTGCTGATGATGCAAAGATCTTGCGAAACGTAGTGGTTGAAGAGGACTGTAAAATGCTACAGGAGGATCTGGATAGGATACATAATTGGAGCCTGATGTTGGAAATGAAATTCAACACAAAAAAATGTAAAATATTGGAAATGGGTAAAAGTACCAAGAGTCCATCATTGAATTATTTGATGGGTAATAAACCAATTGGAAAAGCAAGAGAAGAGAAAGATTTGGGAGTGCTGGTCCAGGATAATTTGTCACCTGAAAGCACATAAATAAGATAGTTAGAGAGACATAAACTCTTGACCAATATAAGTGTGGCATTTCATTACATGGATGAGGAGATGATGAAAAAATTGATAGTGGCCATGATCCGCCCCAGGTTAGAATATGCAGCAGTAGTGTTGTCCCCACACAAAAAGAAAGATATAACCAAGATTGAGAGAATACAAAGAACAGCAACCAAGATGGTCCCCAGTCTGGCAGATTTGTCATACAGAGAGAGGCTGGAAAGGCTGGATTTGCCTTCCTTAGAGGAAAGGAGAGAGAGGGGCGACATGATTGCAGTGTTCAGGACGATGATAGGAGTGGATAAAATTGACAGAGAAAATCTGTTTGTGTGGGATGAGAGGGTAACAAAGGGACATGGAATGAAACTATAGAAGCCAGGCTGCTCGAAGGACATCAAGAAATATAGCTTTCCTTATAGATGCATAGACCTGTGGAATAGCCTGGACAAAGAGATCGTCCAGTCTAAAAACTTAAACGAGTTTAAGACAGAATTTACCTTATTGAGAAACAGAGACGGAACCCCACGAGCGTAGCTCATTTCCTATATATCACAATTAGGTAAATACAGTTAGGTAAATACACACACACACACACACACACACACACACACACACACACACATCAGGGTCAACACGTCTGTCTCTTCGCTCCACGCTGGCCAGCCTTGGCCACGACTGGCCACACCTAAGTAATATCGTCATATGAGTCAAACTCTGTACTATGTTAAACTAAATGGCGTTCTAATACAGTAGAACAAGTATAAGCAAGACTATTGTCCACATAACAGAATACAGCCAATTAGTGCAGGAAGGCGCTGATCAGCGCTTCATCAGTTGTTGTGTCGTCTTTCAACAGATGAGAGCAAGGAGATGCAAAGTTGTAAGTAGAATCTTTCTCAGTAATACCACAAGATGAGTACCATCTTTAGTAAAGTGAATATGGAAGGAGTTAAGAATAGGGATGAAGGTAGAAAACTGGATGGTGATTTCTACCAGGAACTGGTTGAAATGGAAACATACAACAAACCAGTAGAGAGGGTGAATAAACTGGAGAAGGCTTTTCAGAGTGAAATGGATGAATTAAGAAGCAATTGTGCATGCAGAAGGAAGAAAATAAAGATTTAGTAAAAGATTTGAACAAAAGACACAACAACAGATGAGCTATCAATTGAGGTGGGCTCACTTAGAAGGAAGGTTAGTGAAATGGCAAGTACAGTTGTCAACCATGACAGTATTATGGAGGAGTTCAGAAATGATACAAAGTTAGGTAAGCATGCAGTCTGATAGACCAAAGCAGTGATATTGAAGAAAAGATAACCCAGGTGAATGAAGTGATGTAAAGTTACAAAAATGATGTGGAAACTACATATGCTGAAATGGTGAAAGTAAGGAAAGACTTAGAAACATGAGTTGAAGAAAAAAGTATTAGAAAAAAGGTGAAAAAAAAAATCCAAAACAACCCAAAACTGGTCAAAGATTCAGCTGATACAACAAATCTATAGCAATCACTGATGATGATGAAGAAGAAATAAACAAAATTTTGAGAGACAGAAGGTGATGGCAAATATAATGAGCATATTGAAGGAAGTATCAGGGAAAATCTGTGATAAAGACATAGAGGAACACAAAAGGCTAGGGAAATATGAGAGAAATAAGTGAACACTGTGGAGAAAATACTAAAAAATGCAAACAAACTTATGGAAAAAGAGGAATTTAAAAAAGTATGGATAAAAAGATGCCTAACTCAGGAGGAACTGGGAATACTAAAGGAGAAGAGGGAGGCAAAAACAAAGAATGAGGGAAGATCAGAGGAAGAGAACAGCAAAAACGAAGAAAGATTGAAGGAAGAGTAAATTTTTTTACAAAGTAATTGGATTGCAGGCACAAAAGTGGTACATAACCAACAGAGAACAAAAAGGAGGAAGGTAGTAGACTCAAGCTATGGCAAGTATGTAAACAAGATTAAGTTGATGTACTCAAATGTAGATGGAATGGTGTTTAAATTATTAGAGATGGAAGACTATACAAAGAAAATGAACCACATTTTATTTGCCTAACTGAAGCAAAATTAACCCCAAAGATAACAAACAATCCCCTAAACTTAGAGGAATACAATATATGGAGAAGAGACAGAAATTTAATGAATGGAGGAGGAACTATAATCTCAACAAAGAAACATCTACAAGTCAAAGAAATGAAAGTAGATATTCCCTCACAAGTAGAACTGTTTGCAGAAGAGATTAACACATCTGAAGGGAAATTAATTGTCCAAATTTATACATGCCACCCAAAACAAACACTTGGGAAAGAGGCAAATGTGAAGAGCTGGCAGAAAGTACAATTCAGCATTAAAGAACATTACTACATAGCATGGAAGAGAAATCTGGAAGAATTAAATTAACTGGAGATTTCAATACAAATATAAATTGGCATATTCTAGATGTAAGAAGCCATGAAAGCTGTTGGGATCAAAAGCTGCTGGATCTTGTGCAGGAGTTTTTCCCAGCATAGCATATAAAGGAAAACACCAGAAAAAGAGGACTTGATGATCCATCAGTACTAGATCTTATGTTTACTAGGCAAGAAAATGATGACAATACATTAAAACCTCGATATAACGGACTTCAGTAGACTGGCATTTGCTTTTATCAGACTCGAGGAGCTACCGGACTAATTTCCTATATATCAGAAAAAGTACAATAAAGCTAGAAACAGTCCGGACTGCCTGACCATTTCATATATGTTCACCACAATAGTGTAAATAAAAGACATGTTTATCAGAGTACAGTACAGTATTATTTTATATATTATACCATTTTATTATTGTAGTGAAGGTATATTATAGTACAGTACTGCAATGGTAGTGAAAATAGTTTAAAAATTGTTGGTGTGATCCTGACTGATGTCTGATAAATTGGAAAAAGTTTAGGATAGCAGGGAGAAGTCCGGATGTTGCTTTTATCGGGATTTTGCTTGTTTCAAAATGGTTTGGGCCCCAATTAGTCTGTTATATTGAGGTCTTAATGTATAATGTATCACCCTCCATTCGGCAAAAGCGACCATGCACTATTAAATTGCAACTTCAGGGTTGCGTATGACATAGTGACAGTAATGAGAGTTACAAAAAGAGTCTAAACTAAAAAAAGGGCAACTATCATAACCAGAAGAAGTACTTCTTAGAAACAGTTTGGGAAAAGGAGCTGAGAGGACAAGATTTAAATATTATATATAGAAAATTCTATGAATGATATGAAATAGGAGTCCAAAATTACATCCCTCAGCACAAAGAAACAGAAATGAAAATAAACAACTGGTTTAATACAGAATGTAAAGAATCAAAAGAAAAAACAAATTTGCTTTGGAATAGATACAGAACACACAGTAGTGAGAGGGCATATAACATCTATAAACAGGCAAGAAATGATTATACATACTTATAGATAAGGAGGGAGGCTCAGGGACAGTTTGAGGAAGACATCATAAGTAAAAGTAGTGATCAACCTAAGTAATTTTACAGCTACAACTGAAGCAAAACCAAATTTAAAGATAAAATGTAGTCCATTATGGATGAGGGGATCATCTATACACAAGAGAAAGATGTTTGTGAATCACTAAATAAAAACTTTCAATTATGCAAAACAAAATAATTCTGAAAGAGTTGATATGGAACATGCATGCCCACACGTATTACCAGATATACAAATATCAGTAGGATTGGATGATGGATGGATGGACAAATATCAGAAAAGGAAGTACAGGAAGAGTTAAATAAACTGGACTTAAGGAAAAGCATATGGTCCAGATGAAATTTCAGGTTGCGTGCTACATAAATGGGCAAAAGAGTTAAGCTGACCACTGTATTTAATATTCAAGGAATCCTTAGGTCAAGGTAAACTGCCTGATAATTGGAAGAAAGCAAACATTGTTCCCCTATTGAAGAAAGGGAATGGACAGCATCCACTCAACTAATGACCAGTATCACTGACCAGTGTTGTAAATAAGTTACTAGAAAAGCTGATAAGAAAAGTTTGAGTAAACCATCTAGAAGAACACAGTATGGTAACGGAAATGCAGTTCAGTTGTAGAAAGGGAAAATCATGTGTTACTAATTTATTAAGCTACTATGATAGAGTTAGAGAAACATTACAGAAAAGGGTGGGTGGACAATATCTATTTAGATTTCAAGAAAGCATTTGACAGAGTACTGCACCAGACTATTATGGAAACTATACCATCAAGGAGGTATCCAAGACAACCTGTACTGTTAGATGCAGGATTTTCTCAGAAAAAGGGAAATGAGATCAGTACTAAGGGGAAATTACTCATATGGAGGGAAGTGACTAGCACAGTTCCACAGGGCTCAGTGCTGGCACCAAACATGTTTTTAGTATATATATAATTGACATAGACTGTAACATTGGAAAATGTTTTTAGTATATATAAATAACATAGACTGTAACATTGGAAATGGAAGCTATCGAAATGTGTTTGCGGATGATGCAAAAATACAGAGGAAAATTACTAACACAGATTTTTGCAAAGAGCTACAGTACATCCTTCAACTTTGCGATTCACCAATTTTGCGAGGTAGTTCCAAAAGTCATGTAGTTTTTAACATTTATGAACTTTGTGACTGATCACACACTTTGCGAGGTTGAGTGGTGGGAGAATCGTCTTCCCGCACTAGTAATCCCTCCAATATCCGACGTAATAGAGCCAAAGGCATGTCCGGATATTGGTTTTGTCCGGATATTGGTCCTGAAGCTCCAGCACTGGTTTTTCATGACCCTAACCTAACCTAACCTAAATCAGAAAACTGCCTTCCTACCTCCTTAGTGGACATGTATAGGTCCCTTTTCACATAAATACTGCATACATAGCATGAATTTTTTGAATTTTAACCAAAAAATGATGATTTAGGGGTGAGTGAGTCATAGGAGCTCAGAACTTGCCAGCATAGTATAAGTAAGTATCGGACATGGAAATCATCTTTTCTCACATTTTATGCACTAAATTATTGGATACAAAGCATCAAATACAGTAAATGATGTTAATTGCTACTAGAAAAATGGTTAGGTTAGGTTAAGTTAGGTTAGGTTTGGTTAGGGTAGGTTAGGTTATGACCAGACATGAAATTCACTGCTTCAACCCTTTTCATAGCTGGTGCACTTAATAACCATGCATGAAAGAATTAAATTAAAAGTAGGAAATTATGATTAACACAATGTTAGGTTAGATTAGGTTAGGACCGGACATGAAATTCACTGCTTCCATCTTTTTCCTAGCTGTTTTGCTAAAGAACCATGCATGGAAAAATTAAATAGGAAGCAGAAACTTATTATTAACATTTTTGGTAATTTTTTAACACATGTATAGCATGATGAAAACAGGTTAGGCATGAAAATCTTTATGGTAACCATTGGTTAGGTTAGGTTAGGACCGGACATGAAATTCACATCTTCCACCTTTTTTCTAGCTGTTTTACTTAAGAACCATGCATGGAAAAATTAAATAGCATGCAGGAAATTATGATTAACATTTTTGGTAATTTTTTAACACATGTACAGCATGATGAAAACAGGTTAGGCATGAAAATCTTTATGGTAACCATAGGTTAG
>JAGKTI010021902.1:0-15509 GCA_018397915.1 Birgus latro | reverse complement strand
AGTGCACAAACATATACTGTATGTGCACAAGCATGCATGCACACACATTCGCACACAAGCATTCTCACTGACACTATTAATAGCCACCCACATATACAGATACACACACACACACACACACACACACACACACACACACACACACACACGAGTTGAATACGGGACATAGCAGACATGTTACTGCACTCTGTGCTCTGCTCAGCTGCATCAAATACAGTACCTAAGTGCATCTAAAAATGAATCAAGCTCGGTACTAAGCTAAATCACAGATGATTGTAGATCAAGCAAAAATTAAAAAGTGTAGTCAAAAGAAAGTATATCAAATAATCAGAGCCCTAAGGAATTTGCGGCATCAGCAGACAGACAGACAGGCACCGCGTCAGGAAACAGACGAGCACTGGGTAAATTCCAACACCGATATAACGGAGATGCTAAATTGTAAGTAGAAAGTATATTTCTATAAGATGGCATACTTTCAAGAAGTGCATCTAGGTAAGAGGAAGGGAAACAGTAAAAATCAAAATGATGGAACTGGTTACATTTAATAAATTAGCAAAGTGAATAAACTGGAGGAAACTTTCACACTGGAATTGGATGAAATAAGGAAATGTACCAACAAAAGGAAAAAAAATTGAGGAACTGGTAAAAGAACTGAACAGAAAAGATGCAACAATAGAAGAGCTACAAGCTGAAGTAGACATTCTGGGGGGGGGAATGAATGAATGAATGAATGAATGAATGAATGAAATGGGAAATACAGTGGTCACCCATGAAAGTTCTGAAGGAGTACAATAATGATAAAGACATATTTAGACAAGCAGGTAATCTGCCTGAGCAAAGCAAAGACACTGATGAGAAGATAACTCAGGCAAATGAAATGATGAGAAACTACATAGAGGAAGTACAAAATATATGAGAAGAAGTAGCCAAAACAAGTCAAGACCTTAAAAACAAGGCTGGAGCAACAGAGATGACAAGAGAGGTGAAAGACATCATAAGGAAGAACCCAAGGCTGATAAAGGAAACAGCTGAGATTAAAAAATCTATAGTCATTACAGGTAAAGACGAGGAAGAAATAAGGAATAGAATTACCAGAGATAACAAGGAGGTGGTAAATATAATGAACATACTGAAAGTAGTATCAGAGAAAATCTGTGTGAAAGATGCAGAGAGGAATTTCAAAGATTAGGGAAATATGACAGAAACAAGTCATGGCTCCAGAAAGGAACCTTCCAAAGTGTGAACACTGTGGGACAGGTAATAAAAAAATGCTAACAAACTTAAGGAATCAGAGGAGTACAAAGAAGTGTGGATAAAAAGATGCCTAACTCAAGAGGAATGGAGATTACTAAAGGAAAAGAGGGAAGAAGAAAAAGGAAAGAATGATGCAAGATCAGATGAAGAGAGCAGTAAATTTTTTTACAATGTAGTAGAATTGCAAAAAAAAAAAAAAAAAAAAAAAAAAAAAAAAAAAAAAAAAAAAAAAAGGCACATAAACATCAGGGACTAAATAAAAGCATGACAGTAGACTCAACCAATGTCAAATATGTGAACAATATCGCTAAGTTGATGTACTCAAATGAAGTTGGAATGGTATCCAAATTATTAGAGATAAAAGATTATATCATTGAAAGTGAGCTTCATATTACTTGTCTAACAGAAACAAAATTAACCCCAAGGATATCAAATGACTCTTTAAATTAGGATATTTGGCGGAGACAGAAATTAAAAAAAAAGGGAGGAGGAGTTACGATACTAACAGAGAAAAGATTCCAAGTAAATGAGATAGAAATAGACATACTCTCATAAGTAGAATTAGTTGCAGTAGAGATTAGTACATCAGAAGGGATAATAATTCTGGCAAATTTGTATATGCCACCCAAGACAAACACATGGGATAGATGTGAATATGATGACCTGGCAGAAAAGGCAATTCAGAGTTTAAGAAACCTGCTACACAGAATGGAAGAAAAATCAGAAAGAATTATACTAACAGGAGATTTTAACACAAATATGAGCTGGAACACTCTAGATGTAAAATGCCATGAAAGCTGTTGGGATCAAAAGCTCTGGGATCTTATACAGGCATTTTCTCAAACACAACATGTAAAGGAGAACACCAGAAAAAGAGGACGAGAAGACCCCTCATTATTAGATTTCATATTTACTAGGCAAGAAAGTGAAATTGACAATATAATCTGTCACCCCCCACTCTGCAAAAGCGACCATGCAGTATTACGATTACAGTTTCAGGATAGCGTCTGATATGGTCAGAGGTAATGGAAATTACAAAAAAGAGGCTAAACTACAAAAAGGGCAACTATCATGAACTAAAGATGTACTTAAGGATAGAGATGGGGAAAAGGAGCCAAAAGGACGAGATATAAATGTTATATATAAAAGTTTCTGTGAATTTTACGAAACAGGAGTCCATAATAATGTCCTATTGCACAAAGACATGAAAAGGATAAAGAACTGGTTTAATATTTCTTTCCTTCGACCTTTCCTCTTTCTTCTGCCAACGGGTGACTCTATACTCCCTCTTCTGTCTTTCTTTCCTTCATTCTTTTCTCTTCTTTCTACCTATGAGTGGCTCTACACTGAGTGACAAGCCAAATGGTTTCCTGTACACCAGGAAACCATTTACTACGCTGGGTGGTAACTATATAACCAAATTATGGCGTCTGGTGGTTTAGTGGGTAATTAAGGTGCTCCAATCAGATTGAGCCTGTGTAGGTTTATATCCAAGGGGTGGTTGAGGTTTACTGCACATGTAATGCCACTCGGGGATAAGTGAGGCTGGTCACTCTCATGTTAAATGTCAGGACCAACTTGCCTGGCCCCAGGTTCCTATGCTCTTCTATGGGGTGACATAGGATTAGATGACAGACAGATAGAAAAATGCAAAAGAGAAAAGAGATTTGCTGTGGATCAGATACAGATGACATAAAAGTGAGAAAGCATACAACTACTACAAGAAGGCAAGAAATGATTATACATGGATAATGAGAGAAGCTCAAAGACAGTATGAGGAGGAAATTACAAATATCATATTTACTGGAGTGCAGAGCAACTCTTGAACCTCATAAAAAATGTCCAAAATTAGGGGTCGTCCTAAACACCTGGTATAAAATCATAATCTCTACATCCTGTGGTTATGGGATCCATAGGCATGATAGGGAACATTCCCAAACACTCACCTTGACCCTTGTTTCTCTAAATATAGTTCATATACTATCAAAAACTGTTGAAATTACTAACCTCATCATCAGACACAACTTGTTTTCAATACAAAGGCAAATTTTTATTTAAAAAAAATATATCTCCATGGATATGGCCATGAGGACATAAGATGAATAACCTGCTCAGCCCACACCATGAACACCATCGTGTGTCTTGGTGGCAACTGGCTGGGTTGTTTACAAATTACATCCAAGTGCAGGGTTGCCGGATCTGAAGCCGGGCTCATTACCAACAGTGATAAACAACAGTGACATTGCTGTTATTCCTGGTAGATTAATTTCAGTCCTACAACCACTTGATGTATGTCTGAATAAACCATTCAAAGACCGCATCCTTGAGCAACAGAACGAGTGGATGATCTGTAGTAAAAAGTCGTATACCAGTGGTTGGAACGTGTGCTCCAGGTCTGGATGTGCTGTGTGATTTTATTATCAAGGCATGGAATGATAGTTCTGTGGAAACCATCAACTCTTTCAAGAAATGTGAAATATCCAATTCAGTGGATGGCACAGATGACATTTTGTGGGTGGATGAGTAAGAGGAAGCTGATGCTGAAGCTACACCTTTGAAATCAGAGTATGATCCTTACGACGAAGAACTGAAAATTTTAACCCAGGATGAAATTGATGAACTGATATCAGATGTGGATGATACTGATTTTGAAGGTTTAATCAATGACAGTTGATGTAATGACTTTAATAAAATGTAACTTTCCTTTAACCTACTGCATAAAATTCATGGTAACATGATTTTAAGTTTTAATACAGTATGAATTTATACTTGAATATTAATGTATAATCCATTTTGACATCGGAGGTGGCACATGCAGCTTAGATAGCCTGTAAAACCCATAGAAGCTGGTTTAAAGTTAAACCTAACCAAAGGCTGTGTTGCTTAGCATCATGTTATTATTATCACTTAACTGGTCAGTGGGAAGAGTGATAAAGGACTGGGGTTACTGGGGCAGCAAGTCTAAAGAGTTGGGGCTCATCTTATGCACAGAGTATACCTGTAAACCCACATTCTGTATGAAAATATTGGGAGTAGTCTTATACACAGGTCGGCCTTATACACAGGCAAATACTGTATGGTAAAGGTACTGATCAGCCAAAGTTGTTTTATAGCTACATACGAAGCAAAGCAAAAGTTAAAGGAAAAAACAATCCATCATGAATGAGTGGAAAATCTGTATCAATGATGAAGGTATTTGTTAAGTACTAAACAAAAAATTCCAATCAGTTTTATTTAATTTATTTATTTATTTTTTTTAATGCAAGGAAGAAGGAACCAAAGGTCATGGGCCCGCAAACTGGGGAAGGCGGTGGCTCAATCGGTAGAGAGGTGGCCTAAAGTCCCGACAGACCCAGGTTCAAATCCCCGCTGGGGCAGGGAACAGTTTAAGGATTTGAATTTCATTAAATCAGGCTTTACTGATCTACCAGAAGACATGCAGACATGTCGTAAAAATACTCCCGCTAATGCCAATACACCAGTCCTGTATGAGACAGCCCTAGCATGTATTCAATATGGACGGTGGGTGTTAGCACCGAAGTGGTGACATGTAGAGGTGTATTGTATGTAAGAGGGCTGCTGGGCCTTAACAGCAGGCTGTTAAGCCTATGCCCAGAAGTTGGACACATTTAAAAAAAAAAAAAAACACTGTTCCTTCCAAGAAAAAACAAAAACAATACGAAAGAGAGCCAAACTCAAGATCCGTTCATTTCGAGATGCCTGGACACACTGCGTTTGAAAGACTGGAGATCATAAGAAGTAGGGAATACAGACAGAGGAAGATAGTTCCAGAGTTGACCTCTTGCATAAATGAAGGACTGGGAGTAACGGTTAACTTTTGCATTAGAGAGTTGGACAGAAAAGGAATGAGAGTTTGTTGCTAGATGAGTGTTATGTGCCCATCATACAGGTGGAGGGATGCAAGCAGACAGTTCAGAGGAACAGTGACCGTTGAAGTAGCGACAGAAAAGAGATAAAGATGCAACAGTGCGGCGGAGAGATAGAGGTTGAAGGGAGTCAGTAAGAGGAGAAGAGTTAATGAGACTAAAAGCCTTTGACTGCACCCTATTGACAATAGCTGTATGTGGGGACCCTCCCCACACATGAGAGTTGTACTCCACACAGTGGCGAATAAAACCCATGTATAAAGTCAACAACTGTGTGGGGGTAAAGAAAGTTCGGAGTCGGCTTAGCATACCTATTCTCTTGGAAGCAGATTTCACAAGAGAGGAAATATGTTCTTTCCAAGATAAATCCCGAGTGAATGTAACTCCAAGCATGTTCAACGATGATAAAGAACCAAGCTGGACATTATTAAACATTAGTGGGTACTCCTGTGGAAGATTTTGTTGGGTTGATAGGTGTAAGAACTGAATCTTTGATGCATTAAAAACAACAAGATTATTGTTACCCCAGTCAGAGATATGAGCCAAGTCAGACATTAGGTGTGCCACAGACTCATCCCGTTTGTTGAAGTAAATGCTGAGACGGACGTTGCGGTAACTAAAGAAAGCAGATTTGCGAGACATGAAAACAAACAATCAAGCCCACATACGTTAACAAATATACGTATAACAAAACAAGAGGTCCAGGAAAAGATGAGGAACTTAGACAAGAGAAAAGCCAATAGCCCTGACGAGACTTCGAGTTGGGTATTACAGGAATGTGCAACAGAGCTAAGCAATCCATTGCATTTAATATTCAGAGCCCTTAAGAAATGGAAAATTACCTGATATTTGGAAGGAAGCACACTTTGTGCCCCTTTTCAAGAAAGGAAACAGACAAAATCCACTTAACTACCAACTGGTATCAGTGACCATCATCGTAAGCAAGACGTTAGAAAAAATGATGCAAAGAATCTGGGCAAATCACCTGGAAAAACACAATATGATAACTGAGACACAATTTGGTTTTAAAAAGGGAAATTCATGTGTTACTAACCTATTCAGTTACTATGACAGAGCTGCAGAAATAATACAGAAGAGAGATGGCTGGGCAAAGAGCATATATTTGGATTTCAAGAAGGCATATGACAGAGTACCACATGTAAGACTTTTATGGAAACTGTACCATCAAGGAAGAATCCAAGGTAATCTGTTCGACTGGATGCAAGATTTTCTCAGTACAGTAAGCTCTCACATTATGACTAAATACTGTCCCTAGAATGTCCCACTATATGAGATTTTATAGTTATAGGGCCATATGTTTACATGTTAAACAAGATTCATGGTACCCAAGCCAGCCGTAAGTTCATCTTTTGGGACAATTGTCTGGGATTTTTCCCAAGACATTTACCTACCTAACAATGACTTCATTACATACAAACACTGGAGAATTCCTCCCCTTGAATTGAATGGTTGTGGGCTTCCTGGGGGGAGGGGAAGTGGGGTTCTGAGGCATGGCAGGACTCCTACTGGTCCCAAGGTGGCCAAAACAGAGAGCAAAGATGACATAAAGAATGAATGAAGCCAGAGCAAGGGGAAAAGGTAAGCTCAAGTGGGGCAGGAATGCTCAGTGGACCATGATGGAACCCCACGCAGACATGTGACAGCCATACGTCACTAGCTAATGCAACCCATGCTATGACTATTGCTGTCCACGTTATATCTGTTCCCATAGCGTTATAACCAATTTTTTCACATAATGACTGTTTAATCCCTAACTTGTGGCCTCAGGCCATGTAATCCCTGGCCTCAAAAATTGCTTTTCGTGTTATAAGAGATTCATGCACTCAGATCACGCATTGAGAGCTGACTGTAAAAGGGAAATGAAAACAGTGCTAAGGGGAAATTACTCCACAGGGCTTGATGCTGGCACCAATTATGTTTTTTGTATTGTACAGGTGCTTGAGAGTGCGAAAGTGGATATATGTGGAATATGTGGATATGTGGAATAACTGAAACTAAATGGCGAGGTGAGAGTGTGAGAGAATGGGAATATGGGTGGGGTATATGCGCAGGAGTGGGTGAGAATGAGAGGGCGAAAGAGGGAGTGTGTATTGTTGTGAGCAACAGGTGGAAGGAGAATGTAAGAGAGTATGGATCAGTTGGGTCAAGGATTGTGTGGGTAAGAGTGAAAGTTGGACTACAAATGTGGGCAATTGTGTGCGTGTATGCGCCAACGCAAGATCATGTAAGTAGAGTGAGAGAAGAGTTTTGGACAAATGTGGAAGCCTGCTTGGAAAAGTTTGAAAGGAATGAGAGAGTGTTTCTGATTGGAGATATGAATGGAAAAGTGGGGAATGAGAAGGTGGATGGAGTGGTTGCTGAGTGGGGTGTGCCTGCAGAGATGGATAAGAATGGCAGTGATTTAGTGGACATTTGTGCTGGGAGGGTGTTGGTGGTAGTTAATACCCTCTTCAGGCACAAAATGATCCATAGGTATACATGGCGAGTGGTGAGAAGAGAGGACCGGGGAATGAATGAACGGAAGGCAATGATTGACTATGTGTGTGTGGATGAAAGGATGAGAAGATGTATAATGGATGCAAGAGTATATGGTGGTTGGGGGAGTGGACTTTCTGACCACCATTTGGTGGTGGCCAGAATCAGAGTCCAAACAAGATGGAGGAAGAGAAGAAGGGAAAGACAGGAGGAAGTAATTGTTACAAGGAGGGTAGAGAAGTTACAAGAGGATGGAATAAAGGCTGAATATAGAAGGGAAGTGGAGGAGCGATTGGGAAAATATAGATTGGAGCAGATGGGGGACGTGGAGGGTGTGTGCAAGGTATTCACAGAAGAAATCTGTGCAGCATGTGAGGTGGTGTGTGGGGTGAAGAGAAGACGAAAGGGAGTTCAGGGAACAGCATGGTGGACTGAAGAGGTGAGAGAGGCTGTGGCACAAAAGAAGAAAGCATATAATGAGTGGATGAGGAACAGGGGCGACGAAGAAGCTGAGAGACGGACGAGAGAGTTATATGTAGTGAGGAGGAGAGAGGTGAAAAGATTAGTAAGAGAGAGTAAGAAGAGAGTGGATGAGGANTTTGGAAGGAATTTGAGTGCAAAGTGGAGGGAATGTAAGAAAATGTTCTGGAAGGAGGTAAAGAGAGCTAGACAGGGTGCCAACGAAGTCAGTGGGGGTGTGAAAGATAAAAATGGTAGATTACTAGTGGAGAAGGGAGAAAAAGTAAACAGATGGAGAGAACACTTTAATGAACTGTTGAACATAGAGAATGAAAGTAATGCAAGTATAAGTGGCTGGGGAATGGCAGGGAGAAGGAGGGTTGTGAGAAGAGAGGAAGAAATCACCAGGATGGAAGTGGTGGAAGCAATGAAGAAAGTTAAAATGGGGAAAGCCCCAGGAATTGATGGAGTGTGTGGTGAAATGCTGAAGCATGGGGGAGAGATAGTAATAGAATGGATGTGGAAGGTGTGCAGATTGGCTTGGGAGGAGGGTAGAGTCCCGGAGGATTGGAAGTCAGGTATAATTATTCCTCTGTACAAAGGAAAAGGGGAAAAAGCAGTGTGTGGTAATCATAGGGGCATTTGCCTTCTCAGTGTAATAGGAAAAATATATGGTAGGATACTTATTGACAGAGTTAGGGAAATTACTGAGGAATTAGTTGGAGAAGAACAAGGAGGTTTTAGGAAGGGAAGAGGTTGTGTAGACCAGATATTCATTCTTAGATCCGTAGTGGAAAAGTTTCTAGAGAAGGGCAAGAAGTTGTATGCAGCCTTCATGGATCTGGAGAAAGCATATGACAGGGTGGATAGACAAGGTTTGTGGAAGGTATTAAGAATATATGGAGTGGATGGGAAGTTGTTGAAGGCAGTGAAGAGTATGTATGAGGGTGCTAAGGCTGCAGTGCGTGTGGATGGCAAACTGAGTGAATCTTTCCATTTGAAGGTTGGATTGAAACAAGGATGTGTCATGTCTCCATGGTTGTTCAATCTGTATATGGATGGGGTTATAAAAGAGATACAAGGTCGGGCAGTGGATGTTGGAGTGGCCCTAGTGAGAGAGGGCAGTGTGTGGAAACTCCCTGTACTGTTGTTTGCAGATGATACTGTGTTGTTGAGCGAAGACGAAGGGGAGCTGCAAGGCTTGGTAGATGAGTTTGGGAGAGTGTGTAAGAAACGGAATCTAAAGGTGAATGTGGGGAAGAGTAAAGTGATGGTCTTCGAGAGAAGTGAAGCCAGTGAGTGTACAGTGAGATTGGATGGGAAGGATATGGAGAATGTGAGTGAATTTAAGTACTTGGGCAGTGTGATGAGTAAGGATGGTAGTCTGGAGGGTGAAGTGCTCGAAAGGGTACAGCAGGGAAGGAAGGTTGCTGGTTCGTTGAAAGCAGTGATAAGAAATAGGGAGGTGAGCATGGAAGTGAAAAAGTTGTTACATGGCAGTATTGTGATACCAACTCTGACATATGGAAGTGAAGCTTGGACCCTGTTGGAAGGACAGAAGTCAAGAGTGAGAGCAGTGGAAATGAGTTATTTGAGAGGAGCATGTGGAGTCACATGGAGAGACAGACTAACAAATGAGGAAGTGAAGGAGCGTTGTGGTGTGGTTGAGGACGTGATGGGAAGCGTTAGGAGAAACACGTTAAGGTGGTTTGGGCATGTGGAGAGGATGGAGAGTGAAAGACTGACGAGGAGAGTGTATGTGAGTGAGGTGGAGGAGGCGAGAGGGAGGGGGAGGCCGAGGATGAGATGGAGGGATGGAGTGGAGAGGTACATGAGAGAGGGGTGTGTGAGTTGGGAGCGTGGTAGTGAAATGACAGGGGACAGAGTGACATGGAGGCGATTTGTTTGTGGCCACCCCGTGCGGGATTGAGGCGTCTGGCAATAGATAGATAGAAATATCTATAACAATGTGACAGTCTAAGCTAAGAATTTACAGTTGCTCTGAAGAAAGATCACAGTGATTGTACTTGAGGCTGAATGTTCCCTGCTGAAGAGTGATACGGTGTGATTTGTTAGCAAGTTTGTCGCCACATTTCATTCTCATGGTACAGTAGAACCACATCTACCAGAGTCAATGGTAGCCATCTAACTGCAAGCAGTACTATCCAAATATCTCCTGCATACTGTCTGAGGTGTTTCAAAGAAGTGTGAGTAGGACTCCATACAGCAGTGGAAAAGTTTTCAAGATCCCACTGTCTACTACCATATTCAGGATGCATGCTGCCTCATACCATGTACTGCACTAAAGGACAGGAGATAGTGGCAATGAGCTACCTTATTCTTATTCTTGTCTCCAGAAAAGAAAAAAGGCTTACTCCAAACCTAATAATTCCAATATATAAATTCTGGGTTACTGTATGTGCATATTGTTTGGCATGTCAGAGGAAGCCAGGATTCTAGGTGTTCTGACATCTTAATGTCTATCTATGTCCTCACTGAAAATGCTGTTAGGAGGTCTCCCATTATTGTAGTTAGACCTTTTTTGTTTCTGAGGTCCTACCACACCCCATCTTCTGAGGAGGAAAAATGGTCAAGATGGTGATTATGAAACTTTAACATGCTTATGTGTAATAAATAATGAAACCTGAACTTATACTTCCCGACTGCCAGACAAAAAATAATTCAGGAAAGGCAACATTAGCTGTTTGTGGTCAGCAGTCCCCAATATGCACTTCAATCATGAAGAAAAAAAGAACAGGGGCTGAAGCTATGAAGGTCTTCACATGAAACAAGACAATCCCAAAGTGGTGTGTTATTAATTATACCAATGCCAACCTCCCTACTATTAAAATTAGTACTGTTTCCCAATATGGGGAGTTGCTTATCTGAGGTTGACAGGTCAGTCTAGCCAGGCAAAATGAGGCTGAGCAACAAGAACAAGTATTCACAGTACAAAATTAGCTGCTGCTATATTGCTGATCACAAAAACTACTCGCAGTTCAATCAACATTATTTAAAAAGTTACCATCTTTTCCTCTGTCAGCTACGATGAACAATAAACTTTCAAAAGTATATGAACAAAAATTCAAGAGTAGGAAAAGTGAAATGGACTTGATGGGAGAATGTATGTGGTAAGGTAGATACAATGAGAAATAAAGCAGATGCAATGAGAAAGGTGTGGAGTGGGGAAGTCTGTTGATAACAAGGTTAATGAGTCTCTCATACAATGAATATACATCCTAACCTCTTCCCACCAATGGATGAAGTGAGGCAAGACCTAGAAAGCAAGGAAAAAAAGTCCAGAGATGGCTAGAATAAAATATGACAAACTACCAATGAAGCAGTATTAAAAAAAAAAAAATAAAAAAATAAAAAATGGATTAATTTAAAAATTTTAAAAAAATAAAAATAAAAAAATAAAAAATGGATTAATTTAAAACTTACTCACCTGTACATGTAACCTTCCCAGAGGACCAAATCGAGGCAGTGGTGGGAGGATGTCGCAACTTCATTGTCAGCACCTAAAAATAACAAGAAAATTACATACTGGTCCATCCATCCATCCATCAACCAATCCTACATTGCCCCACGAGGAGCGCAGAAGCCCGGGGCTAGGCAAGTTGGTCCTGACACTTTAGATAAGAGTACTAACATTAAAATTCTCAACAACTAAATTCATACTCCAACCTCTTTTTCATTACCAAGGATAAAGTGATGTAGAGTCCAAAGAGCAAGAAAAACATTTCAGAGGGAAAAACAATCAAGAGTATACCCAATTACATCATTCAAGCCCCTAACATCTACCCCATGGATATAACCATCCAGATTTACACACGTACACTACCAGTCATCTACAGCCGACCAAATAACAACTACATTACCAGGTAAAACAAGAGTGTCAAACCCATCATACACTTCTCTCTACAAAATTTCCTCAACCAGTTCAATCCCTGTCAACTCTCTTGCCTCATCAGCCTCAATACCTCGTTTTCTCACACTCATTAGCCATATCTATCCATCATCTTGGCCTGTCATGCCTCCTCCCATCTTCAAACTCACTCAGATACACCCTTTTCACTGCCCTAGTTATGCTCATTCATTCTGTCTAACTTTACATTAGGAGTACTGTAACTATACATGTAAATCTATAATATCTACTTGAACTACTAGTGAAAACAAGGATGAAATTACATCACAATATAAAAATGAAAACATAACAGAACTGCTGACTCATGTTTTAAGTGAAGAACTGCCATGAGCTACTTAAGGTCAGTCCTCACTAAGTCAAGAATGTGTTACAAAATACAGGTACTACAAAACTTTTATGCAACTGGTGCTGTAAACTGGGGGAAACTGACATAACAGCATTAAAAGGGAAAAACAAATATGACTACTGTATTTTTGGAATTTACTTGGGGAATATTGATAAAAAGGGGAGGAGGGATAACCAAAAGCAATATATAATGATGATTTACTGTACATTTACCACCTGTGGCAGCATGGGCACCACTAAAGTATGGGCACCACTAAAGTATATCAGATATGTGTGTAATGAGTTCAATTACTAAATTTGTTGCATATGAAAGTTTTTCAGGATTATTTTCCTATTAGAAACAGTAGCATTGCTCTTGGTAAACATGAGTCAGTACATGGTTATTTTGACCTTTCTGCTGTTAACCAATACTCCTGAAGAGGGCTCAACTGCTTTATCATTTACTTGAAGTAAGCACTCTAACCCACTAGACCAGAGAAGCTGGTCTCTCTTGTTCCCCAACTAGCTAGACCAGAGAAGCTAGTCTCTCTTGTTCCCCTGCTAACTGATAGGGTGGCTTCATGAGAGAGTTGGCAACTGGTGTCATCATCAAATGCCATCACCATACTGATTTCATAGCAACTAGTGCTGTAACTGATACAATTTGCTGAACCGATATATCGCTGATGTTTTTTAATACCGAACCGATACCGATATTTACTGTCGATATTGGGATATCGGATATAGATGGAAAAACATTAAATGACTTTTAGTGAAGATTTCGTTCATTCTTTTACCTGATTCAGTGTGAATGCATTATGTTGCCTTGATTCTGTACTGCAGCTTAATAAAGTCTTACTGAAAACCATTAAAGGTTCAGAATAATAAATGGGTGACTGGGAAAGGAGAAAAGGAAAAAGACTGAAAAGAACTGAAGGCCAAAAGGAACAAGTTAAATGAGGTATACTATGTGGTGTGTAAGAGTGGGTTTATGTACATAAATAGTGTATACACATCTGCATCCATTACTTATTATACAGTACTCTTTGTTTAGTTGTAATACAATAATCCCTCATTTATCCGGAAATAATAGAGCCAAAGGCATGTCCGGGTAGTGGCAACTTCCGGATAATGAACACTATTCCCCTACCATACCCAGAACCAACCTATATCGTTAAGGACTGTGGAGACAAACCCACTGTGTGCCTCAGCGTAGAAGGCAATGACATTGGTAGGCGTAAGAGTGAGGTACTATGGCAGCAGTACAAGGTGATATTAGAGAAGGTTAGGAAGAGGGGAGGGACCCCTGTAGTAATCGATGTTCTGCCTAGAAGGCGGGTTGGGAGGGAATGGTTGAGCAGGGCGATAGGTTTTTAACTGCCGCCTTGAAAAGTATTGCAATGATAATGCAATACCTTTCATTGACAGCTGGGACTGGTTTTATGGATGGAGTGCCATGTATTGTTGGGATGGGACTCATCTGAGTAGGCAGGGAGTTACTGTTTTAGCTGGAATGATAGATAAGAAGTTAGGGAGGTTTTTTCGAGATTGAGAATTAGTTGTACAGGAAGTTGCAGCAACTACACTCAGAAATCAATATCATCAGGTTTGGACAGATGCATCAAGACATGCAAAAGTGTAGAAACATCCACTCAGGCACCTCAAAATGAGCAGACGATGATAGAGGACAGAACAAGCGATGACAGAATGGCGAGGAGTGATAGTACAAAAAATTGTTGTATTAGTAAAGAGTTTCCCTGTTATTGACAAAATAAAAAGTCAGTCCCAAGGTAGAGGTAATAATCTGAAAGTGTACTACACAAACAGCAGGAGTTTACGTAATAAAATGGATGAACTGAGAGCTTTAATTTGTACAGAGAAAATAGACATTGCCATTATTAGTGAAACTTGGATGAATACAGACACTCGAGAATTTTTAGCAGAATATCAAATAAAAGGCTATAATATTTTTGTGTCAAACCGTCTGGGAAGAAAGGGGGACGGGGTAGCTATTTATGTAAAGGATTCATTTAATTGTTACAATAAAGCAGACATTAAAGTAAATAGGGACACCGAAAGTGTCTGGGCTGAAATCAGTAACAACAGGGAGAAATTAGTCTTAGGAGCCATTTACAGATCTCCAAAATTAAGTACAGCAGAGAGTAAATATCTTTGGGAGGAAATTAGGAAAGCGTCACAGTCCAGCTTAGTAATAATTGTAGGGGATCTTAATCTGCCAAGGATAGATTGGCAAAATTAGACAGGGGATGCAGAGTCAGAGGAATTTCTAGAGCTTGTACATGACAATTTCCTTTATCAGAACATCAGGGAGCCCACCAGAGGTAAAAATATACTAGATTTGGTTTTAGCTAATGAAGAAAATGTCGTTAGTGATATAGAGGTTGGTGGACGACTTGGTAAAAGCGATCGTGAAGAAATTAAGTTTAAATTCAATTGGGACGTCTGTTCCACCGAAAATACCTCCACCGTTCCTAATTTTCGTCAAGGAGATTTCAATGGATTAAGAGCTTATTTTAGAACGATATTCCACAGGGAGAATAGCTATTTTGGGGAGTGCCAGGTCAGTGGGGAATCCCAGGTCATAGGACAGGAAACAGGTGGGAATGTGCGCCATATCCCTGGGGAAGGTCAAGTGACAGGTGGGGGGGTTAACTCTCGTTCGGCCAGTGAGAAATATAACCAGTTAGTAAATATAATACAAGGAGGCCAAGATAGATATATTCCTTCAAAACCGTTTAGAATGAATAATTCGGAACCGAGATGGTTAAACAACTGATTAAAATCTCTCATAAGCCAAAAGAAAGGAATATATAGAAAAATAAAACGCGGAGAGAAACTTACGTAACCGGTACGCGATTTTAAATAGAGAAGTAAAGAGGAAGATATGGAAGGCAAAGAGGAATTATGAAATTAAGGTTGCTTGTGAATCGAAAGAAAACCCCAAGGGTTTATATCAAATGTACCGGACGAAAAATAAAGATAGGATAGGGCCACTCAGAACAGAATCAGGTGACATTACCAGTGAAGATAAAGAAATGTACTCCATCCTAAATAATTATTTCATAACAGTATTCACCAAGGAAAATCTAGACTTGGTCCCTCAAGCAGCAAATATATACGACAATAATACGGAAAATATT
>JAGKTI010021901.1:0-15509 GCA_018397915.1 Birgus latro | reverse complement strand
AGTGTGAGCTGATTTGGACGAGGCGGCTGCTGGCTGACACCGAAAGGAAATTTATATCAACCTGTTTTACCCAAGGAAGTCATCTACGCGTTTTCTTGTTGCTGACAAACTATATTATTCAGTCTATAGCACACTTTTCGTTGTAATATTTAGCCTGTTCGATTCCAGGACTCTTCTTTGTTAATGGAAATAGTGTGGGTGTAGTAAGAATTACACTTTTACGTCCTCTAATTAAGTAAGTAACTACTTAACTATGGAGACTCATTATATTCCTGGGACGTCCTGGTAATTTTATTCATACTAGAAGCAATTTACTTGCGCTACAGAAACTAAATGTAGCCTTCATTAACCTATTTTACAAACAAAGATATTTCCTAAGTTCAATACAATTTAAGCAGTGCAAAAATCCAATATAATGTCCTCGGCCTGGAGGTATTAACTATTTCACTGCGATGGACGCAGGGATGTAGGAGCAGAAATTGAAGAAATTTTCTTCAGTGGAGACTGGAGAGAAGTATTATTATCCAAATTTTAAAAACCCACTCGTACTTTGCTTAACTCATTGTACTGCGACGGCCTTCGTTTAGTACTTCATTCAGGATGATTTTATAGAGCTGAAGAAACGCCTAACAAGCAGAGAACAGAACGAGTTTAAGTACTGGTATGGGAAAACAGGGCGGATTATTGAATAAATATACAGTATATATATTTTTTCATGAATTCTGGGAAAAAGTAAAAGTTGACATTTCTCCATGTTCTTCATTTCTTTTGCTCTTGATTTTCCTTTTGTTATTTTTTTAGCTCCTGCTCCTTCTCCTTCCCCTCCGCCTGCCTTGTATTATTTCTTCTAAAACTCACATCGATATATGGGGGGACTGTCCGATATGTGAATTTTTCATACAGATGATAATCACTTATGTCATATAAACAATTTGCCGCCTCACTACCTGACTGTCTTGGCAACATTTTTATTTCAGCCTTTCTCTCAAAAACAGCCTCTCAAAAGCAAATTGTCAATTTTAACCTCCAAAAAAGGGAAAACAAACCTCAAAACAAAAGCCTCCCAAGGGAAACGTTTTAAAACAACCTTTAATGAAAACTATCAAGGGGAATGCCCCGGTATCTATCACTCAGTGGATATCTCAAAACAAGCAGGATTTTTAAAAAAAAATGTGTTTAAAAGAACTTATGAAACAATTTATTGCCACCTTCACAAACTACAAAAAAGCAGAAAATTCAACAAGAAAATGAAAAAAGGCATCTTTCCGTCAGTCGCATGTCGAACCCCGGACCCCCCTGGAACTGTGAGCTAACTTGGATGAGAAGACAGCTGACTAACAAACCAAGGTTTCACTAATTACTAACTCTTTCTGACCGAGTACGTCACCAATAACCGGTCTTGCTGCTGCCAACATTATTTCATTTGGATTACAAAGAAGCTCTTCTAATACACAGAACAAAAAAAAAAAGTATCTAATCCCTTCCGCTCGACGCTTCTCCATTTCTGCATGAGTACTGTGTGAAGGAATAAAATACAAAGCAGGATGTTTTGTTCAAATAGTCAACCACTGCCCTAGAAAGACTCTACATATTTCATTCCTATTATTACCTGACGATTTTTTTTTATTCAATTAAGAGGAGATCTTTTATCCAGCTATAGACTACGTACAATGCTCTTTAACCCTTTCTCTAAATGAGGTCCTACATAAGCAGGATACAACCTCCAGGGGATGGCAAGAAAAATAGATAAATAATGTCCTCGGGTTGAAGGAATTAATAATTATTGCCATGGCATGACCACATTATTACTTCAGGCTATAAACATAAGATAAAAGCCAGCATCAAACTGTCCACATCCGGTCTAAATAAATCTTCTTTCCTCTACGGACGCACTCATTAATTTCGCACAAGCTATTATGCCAAGTCTGTTCAGTTGCCACGAATCCTTCCAATCAAAGGGCAAAGGACGAGTTTACTGCTGGTACGGAGTAGAGAGTTGAATTACTTGAAAGAATACGCCTCTCGAGAAAGCAATAGCACAAAATTATCCTTTCAGAAGTATCGTCTGAAGAGAAACGTTTCAGTAACATCATTATACAGTACATGAAAAATTAACTAAAAAAACAGGTTAAAAAAACCACTTCAGATATCTTAAACAATAAATGAGAAGCAATTTGCCATAAACTTCTAAAATAAAAGTGTCAAAACCATTCTCGCAATAGAAAAGAAATACCCATGAATACTGCAGCAGCATTTCAAAAACAATTTCTTAATACATTTTATAACAAAAAAAGACAATTAAAATAAGCTAACAAGATCAACTCTTTAAAAGCAGCTGACAGTTTTCCTCTCACGTGTCGGACCCCGAGTCACTGGGTGGACGTGTATGCTGACCTTAGAAAGGTTTTTTAAAAGAAACCTTTCAAAACCAAACTAGAGAGCATTCTGTAATAAACAATTTCTAAAGCAGCCTATCGGGTGGAAGATAAGTTAAAGAAGCAAATTTTTAAAATCAACCGGTAGAAAGTAGAGTAAAAAAAAAAAAAGCAACCTCCCTAGAGTAGCATATCAATTCAGTCTCACAAAATTTACATCTCATAACAACCTCTGTGTATTTATCTCCAAAAATCAACCAGGCAGGAAGTATTCTCAGGCAAGCAACATTTTAAATTCAACCTCTAAACACAAACCTCTCAAAATTAACCTCCCAATAGCTACCTCTCAAAGCCATCACTGAAAAGCAACATTTCAACATCTTATAAAGCAACATTTGTAGAATAAACGAACTAAACCTGCTTGGAGAAAACATTATCTAAGAAAAACTCATATACAACTGCTTGATAGAGTCATCTCTAAAACAGTCTTCCGGTAACAGTTTGTCAACAGTGATATGGTTGGAGAAGAACATGAAGGCTTAAGGAAAGGAGGAGGTTGTGTAGTTCAGATATTCATCGTAAGATCTTTAGAGGGAAGTTTCTAGAAAAAGGAAAGAAGTTGTATACGGCCTTCGTGAATTTGGAGAAAGTATATGACACAGTGGATAGACAAGAAATGTTGAAAAGATTAAGAATATATGGAGTAAATGGGAAACTGCTGAGTGACGTCAAGAGTATATATGAGCACGCAAAAGCTGCAGTGCGTGTGGATGGTGAATTGAGTGAATTTTTCTGTCTGAAAGTTCAACTGAAACAAGGATGTGTCATCTCTCCATGGCTGTTCAGTCTGTATATGGATGGAATTATAAATGAGATAAAAGGTTGGGCAGTGGATGTTGAAGCGCCCTACTCAGAGAGAGCACCGTTTGGAAACTTGACGTTCTGTGGTTTGCAGATGATACTGTATTGTTAAGTGAGGATGAAGGGGAACTGCAAGGCTTGGTGAATGGGTTTGAAAGAGTGTAAAAAACGGTATCCAAAGGTAAATGTAGAGAAGGGTAATGTTGTTGTATTCGAGAGAAAAGAAGTCACTGAATCCACAGCGAGGTTGGATGGTGAGGATATGGAAAACAAAAGGGCATTAAGTACATGGGTAGTGTGATGATTCAGGATGGAAGTTTAGAGGGTGAAATCCATGGAGGAGTACAACAGGGACGAAAGGTTGCTGGTTCTCTGAAAGCAGTGATAATATGGGGAAGTGAGCATGGAAGTAAAAAAGTCTCTGCATGATATGATTGTGATGTCAACTCTAACCTATGGAACCGAAATTTGAACCTTGTTGGAAGGGCGCAGGCGAAGAGTGGGAGCAATGGAAATGAATTATTTGAGAGAAACACGTGGAGTTACATGGAGAGACAGACTCACAAATGAGAATGTTAAAGAGCATTGTGGTGTTTATGTGGATGTGACAGAAAGCGTTAGGAGAAATACACCGCGGTGGTTTGGCTACGTGGAGAGCGAGAGACTAACAACAAGAGAGTATGTGAGTCAGGTGGACAGGGAGAGAGGGAGCGGGAAACTTAGGATGAGATGAAGGGATGTAGTAGAGAGGTATATGAGAGAAGGGGATGTAAGCTGGTGGGAGGGCAGCGAAATGGCAGAGGACAGGGAGACATGGAGACGATTTGTTTGTGGCCATCCCTTACAAGATTGAGGCGTCTTGCTAAAACCAGAGAGAGAGACAGATATCCCAGAAGAAAAAACCTCAATAAGGAAAAGTTTGGAAAGCAGCTTCCGACACATAATAATAATAATAATAATAATAATAATAATAATAATAATAATAATAATAATAATAATTAAAGGCATGGGAATTCTTTAAAAATAGCAGCGCTATCCACTGCCCTCCCCCCTCGAAACCCTAACCAGAGTCACTGGGTGGACGTGTGAGCTGACCTAGACAAGACAGCTGCTGGATGATTGAGGGAAGGTAATCTACGACAAATCTGAGTCTTTATGCCAGAGAAAGTCTTCTTTATACTTTTCCCTACTGCCAACCATTTATTTTACCCAGCTTAACGGGGCTCTTGAACTGAACAGGATAATAAAAGTCAGCATATATATCTATGTAATAGAAAAATTCTCTTCAGAGCCGAATACGATTGTGTGGTGACAGAAGGAATAAAACAGAATGTACAGTATATCCTCTTGTTGAAAATGGTAACCTCTTCGCTACGACATCTTCATCTTACTTCGTGATATCTGCAGATGATTTTATTAAGACGGAATTTGAACTACTTGAACTACAGAGACTAAAACAAGGCCTTCAGTCACCCGTCTCGAACAGTGCCATTTTAAAGTTAGAATAAACAGTCAACGGACACGAAAAATAACAATAACAACGGATTCGGCCTAAAGGGGTTAATTTTTCACTGCTATATAGTAATTTATTAAGTCGAACACCATTATTATTATTATTATTATTATTATCATTTAGTCCTGGGAAGTACTATGAGTCAAACGGGTTAAAACTCATTCTTGATAAATCCTTCCCTCCACTATGGGCACACATGGATATACTACAGACACTACAACAGACCATTTTGCACACCTGAGGAACTAGGCAGGATTGTGCCGGACGAGTTTAAGCACTGGCGCGAGGAAAAGTGTTGGGACACCTGGATGAATAAACTGATCAAGAGATATATTCCATCACGGGAGATAGATATTTTTAATCCATCTTTTTATCCTTCCTCTTGGTTTATTTGTAGCGGTACTTCTTTTTCTTCCTCTTCTCATTTTTCTTCAAACTGAGGACGAAGAAATTTCCAGTTATGAGAGTAATTTTTGTCTAAAAGTGCAATCCCAACAGCCGATAATCACACGCCAATCGAACAGTTTTCTGCCTCACTCCCTTTTTGTCTTAAAACTTTAAAATAAGTGAAAGCCATCTGCTAAAATCAACGTTCAACCCTTTAAAACCAATAAATGACTGGGTTATAAAAAAAAAAAAGGGGGGGGGGGGCAACTCCTCAAAAACCCTGCCCTCACAACCTCTCACATATCTATATTGTTGAAAAGACAAATCTCGAAAACAGCTTCTGAAAACAGACCCCCCACACACACACACTGGCTCGCTGGCGCAGTGGTAGCGTTCTCGCTTGCCATCTGGTAGACGGGAGTTCGTGCCTCGCTCAGGTTGCGAAAAGTTTCACTGACGAAGTGGGTGGTTACTGTCCCCCTTGAGCAAGGGGATGGGTGTGTGGGTGTGTGAAGGTCACAGCCTTGCCCATAGATCGGACTATATGAGCTCTCAGCTCCCTTCCGGGAGGGTAAAAACTGACGATCACGACCATCAAGTGATCCTGACCGACCCGGTAAGTTACACACACACACACACACACCTCAAAAGTAGCAATACAACCTAATTTCTCACGTCCAACCCCGGACCCCTACTCACTGGGCAGACGTGTGAGCTGATCTGAATGTCACATCTTCTATCAAACACAACGAAAGTAAAATACCCTAATTTTATATCTCTTTTTGCCCACGTTCGTCAGAGTTAATTAATTAATTATTTATTTTATTATTTGTTTTTGTTCCAATACAACTCAGGGTTAAAGGAGAATAATGGTCTATCAAAATCAGTCTCACAAACTTTGTGTCTCAGCCGGCTTCACTCTTACAAGCATTTTCGAAAAATCGACCTTCAAAAAAAGCATCCTCACACCTTCACACGTCGAACCCCGGGCCCCGAGTGACTGGGTGGACGTGTTAGCTCATCTGGGTGAAGCGGCTGCTGGCTGTTTCTACGAAGGAGCACCAGTTTTATCTCCTTGTGGCAAATTACACCTTCCATAGTTTCCTTTGCTGCAGCCAAACAAGTTTATTCGTATTAGGGAGGCCCATATTGGTGAACAGGGTAATAAATGGCAACATCTAACTTTTCCATTCAACAAGTCTCTCTTAGTGTCAGTTATATCGTGCGGTGACAGCAAGGTTATAGCAGAAATCCAGTCGTTTGACTGACACTGTTAAACACTTTAGTGTGAGGATAATTATCATGATTAATTTATGTTATCTTCAGAGAATTTTATTTATCTTATGACAAAGTTTCCAAAGTACAGGGATTAGATATTTAGAAATGGTCTTCATTAATTCTTTCACTAATACACATCCTACCTAAGCTAGGGGAAATCGCATGGGGAAGGTAAGAATATACCAGTGAATTTCTGTGCCTAAAAAGTCATCTCTTTCACGCACAGAGAAGCAGGCAGAAAAAAATATTCAAATTAACACCAAACGATTTTGCACAAAGGGAAAAAATACAAGTACCGAAAGTGGTTACGGAACAACTGCAGTGAAAATTATTAAAGCAATTGCACAAAATTATCATCTGAAAAGTTTCGTCTCAGGAGAAACGTTTCAATAATATCTTCATTATATATCGACAGTTATATCTCAATTCTAATAAAATGAGAAGAAACGTCATCAACTAAAGTAAAAGTGTCAAAACCATTCTCTGAGGAGAGAGAGAGAGAAAAAAAAAGCAACCTCTCAAGAACCACCCTTAAAAATTTTTCCTTAAATATTGAAGCAACATTTAAAAAACAACCTCTGAATACAGCTTATACACAAAAAAGGCAAAAAAGAACATAACAAATAAAAAGTTCCACTCCAAAAATGCAGCAAACAGTTTTCCTTTCACGTGTCTAAGCACGGACCCCAAGGCACTGGATGGACGTGTGAGCTGACCTTTGAAAGGTTTCTAAAAGAAACCTTTCAAAACCAAATTCGAAACCATTCTGTCATAAACAATTCTCTGAGGCAACCTGTCAGGTGGAAGATAAGTTTAAGGAGCGCGTTTTTAAAACGAACCCATAGAAAGGAGACTCATAAAAGCAACCTTCCAAAGGCTACATATCAAATCAGTCTTACAAAAATTTATATCTCAAAACAACCTCTGTGTATTTAACTCTAAAAATCAACCTCACAAGAAGTATTCTTGTAAAACCAACATCTTAAATCCAACCTCAGATTACAAAACCTCTCAAAAGTTACCTTTCAACGGCAACCTCTCAAAACCAACTCTTAAAAGCAACACCTCAAAATTTTATACAGCAATATTTATAAAATAAACTTTATAAATTTTCCTGACGATAGCAGTCTTCAGGGCCATAACCAGGACTTGAAAACAGACGAAGCGAACACAGCCCTACTAGGGGGGTCTGGGGGCATGCTCCCCCGGATTTTTTTTTTTTTTAGCCCTAGCACCAAATGATGCAACTGCAGGTGAATTTGAACAGATTTAAATTTAGTAACTCGGAAATTTTTAAAAAGTTGCTACAGTTGTATGTTTTGCCATCTTTAGGGGTTGGGTGCACTGCATTCAGTTATATATGTTCTGCAATACAACATTTCCATACATGCTAGAAAGGATTATTAGCATCATGTTAAATAGTAATGAAGCAAGTGTTGGTTGCTGCAATGTAGTGACTACAGAAGCTCAATAAAATTGTACTCCGATGATACTGAAGACTAGTTGGTCTGTCTCAATAACTTAATATAACTGAAATGTTTCTACAACCAACCATTATGTAATTAGTGGTAATCATTAATACTAAATAAATAAACAGAGTGCAGGACTTGGTTCTGGAGTCCAAGAGAGCACAAAGAACATATGAAACCTTAACCCGAGGCGTCCTGTCGACGTATTGGTACGTTACAACGTTTTGTCATGGAGACACCCGACGACGTACCCATACGTGATGCAATTGCAAGGTCCGTCATTTGCACATTTTTCAAGTTTCACGGGTAATTTTTGGTGAGCATGTGTGAGAGACTTACTGTCATGGCTCTAAATTATCATAATACAGTGCACAGTAGCACAGTAACATAGTAGTTTAGAGAGTGAGTGAGATAAAGGAGTAGAAAGGAAATGACGTTTGCAATTTCTCTGAGGCATGCCAAATTGCAAGGTATCGTCCGACAGCTTCGCATACCTCACTGTGGGAAACTGACGTAAGGAAAATATACATACATACATACACACACACAGGCTTCTAGAACCTATGACAACTGTATAAGCCATGTGACACAAGCCGTCCTACCCAAAAGAGGACGGAACCAGAATTCAGAATTACGAGAGAGAGCAGGGGGAGAGGAACAAAGGGTTAGGAGAGAGAAGAGGCATGGCAGGAAGAGAGCACGCGGAGTTAGCAAGCATAAAACCGCTCTCACCTCAATACGCTCTTGAGTTATACACTCTCTGTTAATCTTGAGCTTTCCCTTTGAAGACAATAAAACTACAATCAACCATAACTCATCTTTAACACCTCCCATCATTGACAACAAGTGAACAGAGGTTATCTTTACAACATATTATATTTTTTATCAACAAAATAAACATCTCTACAGAACTACAACCCCTCTGCTATGACAACAATACTTCCTCTACTCGCCCTCAGGTGGGGATAATGCCTGGCCCCACCTGGCCCCCCTCCCCCCCCCCCCCGCACACCATTTTCTCGGCAATTCATCTGTTAGCAGTGACCTGGCCAGTAAAGAGATGTCGCACCACGGTCTCCCCAGTAACGAAATCCATGGCAAAAGTGATTCCTGAGGTGGAGGACAAAGGAAGAAACAAGTCAGAGGAAGAAACAAACAGAAGTGATGAGGTGGTACTGTTGTAAAGGAAGGTGCCATATGTTGATGTTTTTGGTGAGTGAACAACGTTTATTTCACCTATATTACTGTGTGAAAACTAATATACTCTTGAACTACATATAAATTCGTACCAAATAAATTGAAATTACCAGTTCTGAGTGATTTTGGTTAAGTTACCCTCCCATACTACTATTTTCTCTGCAGCCAGACCAGCCATAAAGAGCGAGCCAGGTGAGGGTACCTTTACCCGTATCGGGCATTTTTAAGCTCAGGTGGGCGATTTCTCTCTGAATTTTCGATGTTTCTCACCAAAAGCAGAGGTTTGAGCCCCCCCCCAAAAAAAAATCAACAATTGGTCGGAATGGGGTAGGGTCAGGGGGGGTCAGTGGTGGAAAATCGGTCGGGAGGTGACGGGTTAAATTTAAGTACTCAGTGTTCTCATGGGTAGCGCCGCGTAGTTTGTGTTCTCGCTGCCAGGGGTCCAGGGCAGCGTTGATGCTTATACACCTAGAGTGACTCGCATCAGGATAACTTTGGTGTGAATCATGGGTGAATGTGCTTTAGCAGATGTGGAAAAATGGACTGCAGCAGAACTGAGACGTTTCCTCAAAGCAAGAAGAATATGATGCCTTTAAAAATTCGGGTCGCTGCTCTCGGTCCCGTGCAATTTCGGCCATAGAATCATGTCAGGATTTGCCAAATGAAAGATTGCGATCTTTGAAAACTGTATGATAAGTTCTTCCAACAACTGAGATTCGTAACACTTGGTAAAAAAGTGCTCAATGCAAACACACACAATAAGCTTTCATGGGTATTAGTAAACTCCACAAAGAACTTTTCAGCTTGCATCTCAGTTAGAGCATCAGTAAAATATCTAAAATGAATATGATACTGGTATAATGCTTTATGCATGAGTAATAATCCCGATAGGAATTTTTTAAAAGCAAGGTACTCCAGCTCTGGCCAGGTGGTGACCACACGCGATTTAGTGATCCAGCGAACACTGGCAACTTTCAGGAGTTTGTGGGGGCTCCTATTGCAGTAGGCTGTCGTAGCCTATATGATTTAGTCATGTTCTGAGTTGGACTGATCCACTCCCGATGACTCACTCACAAGCACTGCAGGTTGAGGATGACAGGGATCAGTTTAAAGTTATGAACACGATCAGAACAAGTCCCTGGGCTTTGAGGTGGGGATGGATTGAGCAGGATGCTAAAGGAGGGGAGGGGGAAAGGAGATGCCAGACGAGGCGGCTGCCTCGCCTGCCTCAAGGTGGTTACGGGCATGGTCCTCAAGAAAGATTCAGGTACAGTTACTTGACAGACATCTTTAAAATGGTCTTCAAGTAACAATTTCTCAACAGCAATATCTCAGAAGAAAAAAAAAACTCACTAGGGCAAAGTTTGAAAAGCACCTTCGACACACTGAAAAAAAGGAAAAAAAAAAGTACAGGCAAGAGAATATTTTAAAATGGCAGCGATAAAGACACCCTTCACCCCTCGAGCTCAGGACCCTAGTCATTGGGTGGACGTGTGAGCTGATCTAGATGAGACGGCTGCTGGAGGATTGAGCAATGATAATCTAAAAGTCTGAGTCTTTAAGCCATAGAACGTCTTCTTTATACTTTTCCTTGCTGCTAACCGATAATTTTCTCCAAATTAACAGAGACTGTTAACCCGAGGAATCCCATCAACGTATGGGTACGTTGCGATGTTTTGTCACAGCTACACCCATCGCCGTACGGGTACGTCACACAATTGCAAGGGTCATTTCAAGTTTCATGGGTGATTTTTGGTAGGCATATGTGGGAGACCTTCCTTTACCTGCTGTCAAGCGGGTATATTGCCTGGCCCCACCCAACCCCCCCTGCCCCCCTCCCCCCTCACTGGGGCAATTCACCTGTTAGCAGTAAGCTGGCCAGTAGAGGTATGTTGCCCCACGGACTCTCCAATGACAAAATTCACAGTGAAAGTGATTCCTGAGGTGGAGGACAAAGAAATAAAGAAGCTAGAGAAAGAAACAAACAGAAGTGATGAGGTGGTAATGTCATAAAGGAAGGTGCCATATGTGGATGTGTTTGGTGACTGAACAATGCTTCTATTGCCTATTTAAATGTGTGAAAACCAATATAGCCTGTTACTATACATAAATTCGTACCAAATACATAAGTAAATACGTAACTGAAAGTGGCTTGAATTAGTTAACCCTTCCATAGTTCGTTTTCAAAAGAAGGAAAACATAAGGTTGCATGACACCTGTATCAACATTTTTAAGCACAGGATCGCGATTTCTCTATGAATTTTCGATGTATCTCACCAAAAGCGAAGGTTTGAGCCCATAAAAAAAAATTCAAAAAATGCTCGGGATTTTGGGGTATCGTAGGTTGGAAATCGGTCGGGACGTGACGAGTTAAACTGATCGGGTTAATAAATGCTTTAATATAACCACTTGTAATCGAAAATACTCTTCTGATCCGAATAACAAGGTGTGGCGATAAGAGAATGAAATAGAAAATACAGTAGCCTAATTTCTCTTACTGAAAGTGGTAACCCCTTCACAACAAGGACATTTTTCATTTTTTCTTGCTGTTTGCAGACAGCTGGCTCTATTCAGCAGGATTTTGAACTGCTTTAACTACAGACACTACATAAAGCCTTCAGTCACCCGCCTACAATAGATTCCTTTTCAAAGTTAGAATATATTGTCAACGGACACGAGGAATAACACATAAATAACAAGGTCGAGCTGAACTGGTTAACTTTTTCACCGCTAAATAGCACGAAGATATTTTACTTGGGTTAATATAAACACATTATTATTATTATTATTAACCAGGGAAATGCTATCCGCCAACGTGATAAAGATAATCCTGATAAATCCTTCCATCCTATATGGGCACACATGAATAACGTACTTACGGTAACGCCAAACTTTTATTCACTTGAGGAAAAACCAGGCAAGTACCGGGCGAGTTAACATACTGGCTGAGGGAAAAGTTTGGAATGCCTGGATGAATCAGCTAATCGACAATTTTACTCTATTTCCGACATAAACTAAAGCTTCCATTTTCGTCTTTCTCGTGGTCTTCTTCTGCTTCTTCTTCTCCTCCTCCCCCTCCTCCTCCTCCACCATTACCATCTCCTCCTCCTCCTCTTCATTTTACGGAAGCTCAGTTAGTCAGACATAACAGTTATTCTAGCTTTTAACATTGCAATCCAGACAGTTGATGGTAAAAGACGCCAATCAAACACTCCTCTGTCGCACTAATTATTAGTCTTAAAACTTAATAATAACATTCTCGTGAAAGCCAGCTACTAAAACCAACCGTTAAATTATTTTAAAACCAATCAATGATGAAGTTTATTAAGTAAATACTAAGAAAAGCTCCTCAAAAACCCCATAATAGTAACCTCTGAAACATCTAATTTGTTATAAATAATAATCTCTGAAACAGTTTCTGAAAGTTGGCCCCACAAAAAAGATTTCAAAAGCGGCCATACAGCCTAGATCCACGCGTCAAACCCCAGACTCTGTCACAGGGCAGCCGTGTGAGTTGATCTAGATGCCACGTCTACTGACAAAACCAAAGTAGTGTACCGGGTAGTCTAGTTTGAGCTATTTTTGCCTAAGTTCGTCATAGTTATATATTTATTTATTTACTTACTTCTGCTGCCATAAAATTCAGGGTTAAAGGAGAACCATAATTAATCTATCAAAACCAGTCTCCCAAAGTTAGCCCCTCAACCCACTCCAAAGCAACATTTCTTTACTAAAGAAAGATAACTCAAAAATCAATTAATGACCACCTGACGCACACACGCTCAGGAAAAAAAAAAAAAAAACTCCGACAAAGCGATAATACAATGTTACAAGCCATCTCACGTCGAACCCCGGAACTCACGTTACAGGGTGGACGAGACAGTTGCTGGCTGTTTCAAGGAAGGAGTACCAGTTTTATCTCCTGGCAAATTACGCCTTCCTTAGTTTCCTTTGCAGCAGCCAGCTAAATTTAATCGCTTTATGGAGGCCAATATTAGTGAACGGTGCAATAAATGGCTGTATCTAACTCCTTCAGTTTAAAAACTTCCTCGTAATTTCAATAAAATCGTGTGGATACCACAAGGTTAAAATTCTAATCCAGTCGTCTGACTGACAGCGGTGACAATAATTGTGTTAGGAATATGCCTATTATGATTAATTCCATCCATCTGCATACAGTTTTATTCAACTTACGGTAAACTTCCCCAAGTACAGGGAGTAGAGATGGTCTTCACTAACTCTAATGTAGATTCTACCTAAGCTGGACAAAATGGGCATGAGAATTCAAGATTATAATATAATAACATAATACCACGAAATTTCTATGTCTAATAAAGTCAACTCCATCACGGGTACAGACGCAGGTCGACAATATATTCCGAATAACACGATTTTGCAGAGGGGAAAAAATACAAATAGTGAAAGTGATTAAGACTAACTTCAGTGAACATTTTTTATGTAATCAGAAAAAATATCACCTGAAAAGTATCCTCTCGAAAGAAACGTTTCAATAACATTATCGGTATTTATCAAAAGCAAATTAGCAAAACTAAGTAAAAAAAAAATAACAAAAAAAAAAAGCTTGTCATAGACTTCTAGAATAAGAGTGTCAAAACCAGTCTCTCAAAAGAACACCCCCCCCCAAAAAAAAATCGAGCAACCTCTCTAAAACCATCATTGAAAACCTACCTACGAATATTGAAGCAACATTTCACAAACAACCTCTGAAAACAGTTTATAACAAAGAAGAGACACCCTAAAATAAGACTAACAAGTTCTCTCTTAAAAGCAGCTTACTGGCATCATCTTAAGTGTCGAACTCCGGACCCCGAGTCACTGGGTGGACATGTGAGCTGATCTGGATGAGACGCTGCTGCCATACTAAGCCAAAGGACACGTAGCTATTAAACTCCTTTTTCCAAGTATGACCATTTTTTTTGCAACCCTTGTTCGAGTATTTTTTTTTTTTTTTTTTGGTGACCTCGCGCACTGCAAAGGTTAACAAATAGTTCCATCTAACATAATTTGTTGAATGTTTTCTCTTAAGCCCAATGACATCGGTGAACAGCAGCAAAATACATAAATAAATAAATAAAATAATAATTCGTCCGTTGGTTAAACGAATTGACAACTCCAGTAAATAAGCGTTTTTTTTTTTTTTTTTTTTTTTTTTTTAAGTAGGAACACCACAGGCAATGACAGGCCCAGGATTTATTCGATGTTTCGCCTGTGGCGGTTTTCTCGGGAATAAATCAACAGCGAATACAATGACCGTATTAAACAGTCCAGGCCAAAGGTTTGACAACATGGTTTACATCTAACAGTTATCTAACCAGGTGCTCCACTGTTTAGATGTGCTAATGATTTGACTAACATAAAAAAAGCCATTGTCTCGGTCAAAACTGTCACTCAGTACAATATACTCAACCTCCAAGAACTTGAGCCTACTTACACTTTTCATACCATATGAATTTGGAGTCTATCTATCTATCTATAGCCCGACGCCCTAATCCCGCAAAGGGTGGTCACAGACAAAACGCATCCAAGTCGCCCTGTCACCCACCATTTGACTGCCCTCCCCCCAACTCAAGGACTTTGAGTCCTTTCAATTAATTCGATAATTAGTTTCCCATCTATATTTTATAACAGCACTGTTTAGCGTGAATCTTTTCATATCACACGTACGTTCAGTGATCCTTTAGTTTATACCTAGAAATGTCTCACCAACATATTTTTTTAAATAATTAGTGCATGTTACACTTCACACTCCTGCACTCTTTGTGCTTACGAGCCGTTTTTGTCAATATTCCAACAGTGATAAACTCGAAAAAAGTTTGTAATTTTAAATCTAGCACTCTTCTGCTTCACTGTCTGATTGCTTCGGCCACGTAAGCCAGAACGAGATCATTCTTGCTTCATTCTTGCTACTACCAGGCGAATATATTTAGGATGAGAGAGCCTAGTAGTTGTGAAGAATACAGTGAAATCTGTATGTAACCCTGAAATCGAGGAGTCTCCCTTAAGCTGAATCAAAGCGTTTAGAAATACAAACAACAACTTACGAGTAAATACGCCGTCGTACTGTTGCCAGGGTTCAACTAGCTACTACTGTTTCTATCCATCCATCCATCATCCAATCCTATGTTTCCCCATGAGAAGCGTAGGAGCCCGGGGCTCATCAAGTTGGTCCTGACAGTTAAGATGAGAGTGATCAGCTTCACTCATCCCTGAGTGCCATTACGTGAGCAATAAACCCAAACCACCCCTTGGAGATAAACCGACACAGGCTCAATCCGATTGGAGTGCCTTAATTACCCACTAAATCACCAGGCGCCATAAATTGGTTATATGGTTACCACCCAGCGTAGTAAATGATTTCCTAGTATACAGGAAACCATTTGGCTTGTCACTCAGTGTAGAGTCACCCAT
>JAGKTI010021900.1:0-15510 GCA_018397915.1 Birgus latro | reverse complement strand
TGATCATGCCACTTCGTTGGTATACGGTATGGCCTACGGTTCACTACCGGTCCATCCGCACATATGTGATGATAGAAGTAGGGTGAAGTAGTAAGTGGGTCCTCTGGCAACGCAAACACATTTGGGTGTTTCCTTATTAGCCTTTTTAGTGCTTCATTTTCTCGGCTAGAAGGAATTATTATCTGATCTACCTCCGTGTACAGTTTCCTGAGTCTATCCTCACTCATTACACTAGTGATCTGATCTCCCTCTGGACTCACTTGCTCCTCTCCCCACCTGACTTCTTCATAAGGGGATACAGTACCTACCCTAAATTCCCCATCTATAAATATCCTGTCAGGGGTTAAATTCGCATACGTGACAGTGAAACATGTTCCTTCCCCTGTTGCCCCATTATCCACTGGACTTACAATGCCTGGCCACAACACTGCCGCAATCGAACTACCAGTGTTTGGCATAAACATTCCTACCTCCCACCCACTTAACGCTGTCTTTAACGTTATTGCTCCGTATGTGTAAGGTTCCAGAATGTCTTTCTCATTCGTGACACACTGACTTGTCACAAAATCCTCTTCCTCCTTTTCCTCAGATGAAGGAACTGCTTCGGTTATCACAAAAGAAGGACTGAACTCTACACGAGAAACACTCCCTCCCTCGGTCACCAAATCAAGTTCCTCTTCCCCGACTTTTATACATAGCGGGTTGGCAGTGATACTTAGGCTATGTGCGAATATGAAATCAACTCCCACAATTATGGAAACGTCTGAGGGTAAGTCCCTCACTACCACAAATTCCTGATCATATTTTCTATCACCTAATTCTACCTGGAAATTCACCAATCCCAATATGTCCAGTGCATCACTGCTAGTGGACACCAAACCACCGCCTCGATAAGGTCAGAGATTAGTATCAGGCCCTGACGCAATTTCATAGGTCTGTTGGCTAATCAAAGATTTACAAGCTCCTGTATCCAGAAGTATCTCACAATGTAAATTCCCACACATACCTTTTACCACCGCCAACCTCGCTACTTCATCACTCGTAGTGACAATTACTAAGTTCCCCAACCCGATTCGTCCGGCTTTTTTTTTTCTTCCTCGGGTGACTTAGTCTTTTTCCAATTACACTGATCTGTACTATGTGTAGTACTCTGACATTCCCTTCATCTAGCTACTGGCTGTCCAGGATTATCTACACGGACTGCACAGTGCTCAGCTCGATGTCCCGTCATGGAGCAACGAAAACATTTGATCCTTTTCCTCTGCTCCTGTGACAAATGATCATACTTCCCCCATTGGAGTGGCCTGTCCGCAAGACACCGTTTGGCGAAGTGCCCTGGCTTCCCACACCTACGGCAATCATTATTGTCACGGGAATTTGCACCGCGTGAACCTTGATGCGTTTCTGTGCCGCCACTCGCACTCGTACGATTCCTCGCCCCAGTGTTCAGCTGACCCTTTGTCCTCGGCGACGCACTCACACTGCCTGCACTCGGGTTCACACTAGCAATCGTTCCCTGTCTCTTTTCTTTCAATATATTGTCTTCTGACAGAGGCGAATTCATCTTCTCTGCCCACTTGACTCCTTCCTTCACTATCTCTACTGGGTTATTGTACCTGCTCTGGGGAATATGTGCAACATATTGTTTAGGAAACATGTCCAAAAAATTATTAACAATGATAAGATCCACTGATTCCCAGGAAGTTGCACATACTCTAACAATCCTATCCCCCAGACTCTGTAACCCGTAGAAGTAGTGAAGTGGGGTTTCCCCGGGGTTCCGTTTTGCCGTAAGTAACTCCCGGAGTAACGTCTCCAAACTTTCTTCTGTGTAATACTGTTGCCGCACACCATTTTTGAACCTATCCCAGTCCCCACAAGATTCCCGGATTCCATAATCTCTTGCGCAGGACCGAGTGAAAATGTCCTAGCCACCTCCATTCTCTCTTTCGTAGTCCACTTCGTATCATCATCGGTCCTCATCTCTATGTCATTTAACCAGATCATAACATCTGGCTCCAATCGTTTTCCTGGATATTCCGTTGAGGAGCGAAATTTTGAAATACAAAAATATTTCATAACCCCCAATTGTTGTATGGGATTCTTACTATCATCTGAGATGGCCTGTGACAACTGCTGCGATAACTGTGCAATATCTCCCCCAGTACTTCCCATAGTGGTTCCAACACCACTACCGGAAGGGTTAGGATCAGTAGGTGTTGTACTCATTGTGTCAGAGTCTTCTGTGTCAGAATCGTCAGAAACAGAGTCAAAATCGGCAGAAACAGAGTCAAAATCAGCACAAACAGAGTCAAAATCATCTGAATCAACTAATTCCGCAACTGGGTTTGGATCGCCCTTCCAATCAAAATCACTCATTTGCAGAACAAATTAAAAGAAAAAATATTCACTATTCACTATTTCTTCCTTCCAGTTCCTTTAAGTTATTTCCTTTAATTATTCAGAGTTGGGAATAACAATTAAAATAACTATATCCCCACCGCTGCCACCAGATGTCGCGCCCTCCCTTCATACAGAAATTATATTTATCTCGGGAATATTATCCTCCCGTATTTAATACTTTGGTAGCGTGAATCATTTAGACACTGGCAATGTGCGACTTTGGTCTTCACTATACACATATACTCAGAACTGGGAACTGGAAGAAGTGAAAAAATGATATGGCTTTTCTAGGCTTTAATTATAAAAAAGGTATTCACAAGATATTTACATACATAAAAATCATGAGGTATTTTCCCACCTCATTTCACTTCATATAAAGTTCTGTGCTAGAAACCGCACTAAAACATCTACACTCAGTTCACTTTATTACTGACACTATATTAATTAATTAAAGTTCTCATAAAAGTTCTGTACTTTAAAATCAACCTTATATATTTAATCCTGTAAAAGTTACTAGTGCTGTTATAAATAAAGCACTCCCCTTTATTTACTTATATATATTAAGTTACACTGTTACATTAGTACAAGATAAACACATTTAAACATTTAAAATCTTCTCTCCTTCCGTTTCTAACTAGGAGTCTTTTTACCAGTCCCAGACGACAGACAAAATAATAGCACTGTTCACAAGTTGTACCCGTGATTACAATAAGCTTGTACTTTAACTCACTGTTAACAGAGATGCCCTCATGTCATCCCTGGACTTTACTTCCTCTTGGCTTCAGTTACGTCCTCGTGACGTTCGCTGCTCCCCCAGGCTGCGTCCTCCCGTCACGGCGTTACCCAGAGCTCTGAGTAGCTCTAAGTCTCAACTGAACTCCCTCACCTCTCCTAGCCTCAAGGGTTGCCGATGTTCACCAGCAGGTCACATGGTTGCGAGGTGGGTGATGGCCTCACCCACTCATCCACCACCCTCATCCACATGTCATCCACCGTAGTAGCCCGAGCAAAAGTGCCGCGTCAACATGTGTTCCCACGGCCGCAAAAGCAAAGTCAGCATATGTTCCCACGGCTGCAAACTGCAGAGATCAGCACCGTCTGCACAAACATCTAACCAATTAACACCACCACTTGTCTGACTCTCTTTCTCTCTCTCTTACTTTACTTTCTCTCTCAACCTTCCTTCCTTACTCCACCTTCCTATACCTATTGTCCGCAACTGTACATGGAGCTGACATCCAATTCCCTACTCTCTCTCTTCTGTCCGTGTTTCACCCTAAACTCACATCCAGCAGGTGTACTCGTCTCCACACCTGTTACAGCTGAGTGTCTGCTTACATCTGCCTGAGGGGAGGCTTGTCGGCTTCCCGACACTATCCTAGTAAAGTCAAGATTCAAAACACGCTCAGAGAGAGAGAGAGAGAGAGAGAGAGAGAGAGAGAGAGAGAGAGAGAATTTATCAATTGATGCACAAAGGTAATAATGGCTTGTACTGGTGTGCCAGAAAAAAATATGCCTAATTACATTTATTACTGAAATACAGGAGTTAGGGGTCAAGACCGCAGATGACGCGACGGCTGATGTGGATGACACCAACACCCCCAGTACCACCGGGGGTCTGCCGCTGACAATGAGCGGCTCGGAGCAGGAACGGCTCACCTGTATCCCTCCCCAGCGCCCCTTTTACTCCCAGCCGATGCCCCGGAAAGGTAGCAGTCGCTGGAACCTAGTCGCCGGCTGAAATTCCACTCGCCAGGTAAGGGGTGGAGTTTACAACTCAACGCAACACCGCGGTATTGGCCATTATCATACCGGGTACGGGGCAGAACTGGCCATAGTCCATTCCTCAGTTGCATCCCTGCTGCAGGATAGGACCGGCCACAAGTCGTCTGACTTCTGTGGTCATTCCCCCCAAAGTAGCGCCGCAGTACTGGCCACAAGCTGTACTGGGTATGAGGCAGGATCGGCCATAATCCGTCCCTCTACTACTAGTCCTCTTAGCTCCACGGTACGGACCATTAGCGGCACAAGAGCTACAACCCCCTGTGCCACTACAATGTCGGCCACTAGTCACGCCAGGCCAGAGGTAGAGCAGGCCACTAGCTGCCCTGGAGCTGCAGTCTCCAGTGCCACTACGATGTCGGCCCCTAGTCACGTCAGGCCAGACGCAGAGCAGGCCACTAGCCGCACTGAAGCTGTTGTCCCCTGTGCCACTACGACGTTGGCCACCAGTCACGTCAGGCTGGAGGTAGAGCAGGCCACAGTCCGCTTCTCTCCCACAGGAGATCCTGCAACCAGAGAGGACCCTTCCCCCAAGCCATGGCAAGACCTCACCTGAGGCCTTGGTTCCCTGCAACTCCACCAGTGTGAACAGCAGGCAAAGCGGAGCCCCAGCAGACCCAACAGCTGACGTCGGGCCCTCTCCACTACTCCCCCGGCCCGAGGTTCCCGTGTGATGACCCTGCTGGCGACGCTGCCCTCCAGCCATTGCTGCAGTCCAGCTGCCCCGGGTTCCAGTACCCTGGGCCCTCAGTCACCCCGGGAGTTGCCCCGAACACCAGGGTGCGACTTACCTGTGAGCAAGACCTCTCTGAGTCTCTCCCAGACTCGACGTCAGGCCCGTCTCCTGGCTCTTTCTGGGCCGAGCCCTTAGTCCCACGACTACGTGTGGGTCCCCGCTCAAGGGTGCATCACTCTGTCCTTCTTCCAGATGGAGGAATCAACCTGTGGCCCACCCATGATAGTGTAACGAGTGGACTTTACCTATGTGTGTGTGCCTTCTAGACCCAGATTTATGTGTGAATTAGTTTATACCATGCGAGTGATTCCTTATAGTATATTCTAGTGATAAAGTGACCAGGAGCCCAGAGTGTAAGATTGGACGAGCCCAATAGTAACTTTGGCCTAATTTATATCCCGAGTGGAGTCCTGTGCATCCCCTAGTGAACGAAATGCCACAGTGACCAACAGAACAATAATATTATGTCAGTTGTGCCATTCCCTTGTTTTTAACACTCTCCCTCCCTAGTGTACAGGAACACGAGTGAAACACCACAGTGACTAACAGAAGGAAAGGATATTATTCCAATCATGCCTCCCCCTTGTGTATTAAACCTCCACTCGCCCCAGTGTCCAGGCACATTAGTTATGGTATGTCTAGCCATTTCCAAATGTCCCGCTAGAATACCGCAGTCCCCCCTTCAGTGATCATTGCGTGGCAGACTCTATTCGAGATAGACTTCCAGCCAGGTGAGTGTCTATTGACACAGGTGTTAACGTAATTCATGCATTAGTGCCGTCCAGTGCTATACGAGATTGGGAAATTGTAGTAAATTCATTCCTGTATCCTGAATCATAAGTGTATTTTATGTGCCATAAGTGCTGGATAAATATTACCACACTTTCTACAAGCCGGTATAGTGGCAGATTTCCAGTCAAGTAAAACCTTGTGTGAAGTTGCTAACCCATCCCCGGCCAACCCAGCATCTAGAGTATTTGTTGATGTATTATTGTCTCTGGGAAGATATTTGTAATACATGTGTGTAACAGCCACTGCCTTGTTTTTGTGTCCAGTCCTTTCCTTAGAATTACCGACCTGGTCTAGAATAGGGACCCACTGTAGCCTGCGTATTTGAGGGGCAAGGAACTGACCCGCAAATACGTAGCATAACACTGGTGCCTAGCGGTGGTTCTTGACCCGGACGGTGAAAAAGGACTGGAAGGAAAATTTGGGAAAATGGCAGCCAAAACGCATGTACCCCTACCAAAATTCGACCCAGAACAATGCGACATCACTACATACTTAGATATGGTCAAGCCATTACTTGACATTGGGTTTGAGATTGATAAGCAGAAAATTGCTGTCACTCTACCTCACCTGGGAAAGACGGTATCTAGTATAGCACCAAAAATAGTCCCAGATCTCACATGGAACAGATTTACAAAAATAGTAACAAGTTATTACCCCTTCATTAGGGAAAGTTGTCGCAATGTCACACCTCGATGCCCTAAAATATGATGGTGACTTGGACAACATGTTGATCCAAGCTCGGTGACTTGTCACCTCCGCATGCAAGGATGCCGAAATGAATACCTGGGACGAACATATATTCAACACCCTCCTCAGAGTCCTTCTGGGCATAGTGAAAGAACATTTCACTATCCACGATCCAGCAGGAAATTTGGACCGTGATGTTCAATTCATTTGCCGCCGCCTCACAGCACATCCTGACACGCAACACATCGGTGTCGTGAGCTGGTTCCCCATGAAACCCTCCTCTCTGCCGCCCCAACCCCATCCAGCCCCGATACAAAGTATCTCTGCCCCGGCCCTCTCAAGAGCCCATCCTACCAGGAAATGGCCGCCACAGAAAGATAACACAAATCTCATCATCATCAGTCCATGGGAATTTACAGCCTGTAGCAGCCACTGCCCACTTCATGACATAGGCGAACAGCTGAAGGCTGTGTGCAGAATAAGAGCCGACCCACCAAGGTGCCGCCAAATGTTGGCAGTGGATGAAGGCCCCGCGAACCCCGAACCCCCCCTCGTTGAGGAACCTGACGTCAGCTGCGAGCCAGGAAATACTGACACTGACACGATCCTAGAGCTGAAGTTGGATTTTTAGGACCGCCCCCGCACCTCCCCACGGTGGCGGGGGCCACCTCTACAAAGTACCGACCTCCAGTCTATGACAAAATGAAACTACAGGGGGTCAAGGCAAGACTTCTGATAGATACGGGAGCTGCCAGGTCCTGCCTGTACACACATTTTTACTCCCGCCATAAGAATGTTTTGGGCCCCCTTTTCCCCACTTCAGCCTGCCTCATAGACGCGGGTGAAGGTCCCTTGCCTATTCATGGGGAAACTCAGGCCCTACAAACCAAGACCCACCAACCAGCCTCCACATACCATCCCTTCATTGTTTTTTACTCTTCCTGCCATACCTATGATGGCTGTTTGGGATTGGACCTGCTCCAAAAACTCCACACTCACATAGACTGCTACAGGAGGCGATTTCACTTCCAACCACCTCCGCAACAGCCCCCAGTCATCTGCACGTGCGCACGACAAAATGACACTCCCCCCCTTTTATTGACCCCCCTTCCCCTCCCCCTTCTCCTGCCCCAGCTCCCCCTTGCCCCACTTTCCCTCCGGCCGTTGCGTCCACCCTCACCATTCTCCTCCACCATGAAGCTTGGCTACAGATCAATAAGCCCACAGGGACCCATTCCCTCTTTTCCCCAAGTGTCCCCATCGGGCCCCTCTCTGCCCACCTGTTGTCGCTGACCTTCCTTCCGCTCCACCTGAATGCCATCAAAGTAGCGAACCTGGCGGCTACACCCCTCACTCTGCCAAGAGGACTCCTGATTGGCGACCTAGGGGCAGGTGAGCCTTGCGACACACCACCCCTAAATTCAAACTCCTTTCCCCTCCCTCCTTTACCCGACCATCTGTCCTCCCATCAAGCCAAGAAGCTGCACCATCTACTACTTGAATATCAAGACCTTTTTTCTACCGGGCCCACCGATTTGGGACATAAAACATACTTGGCCCATGAAATTCACACCTCCGGGCCCCCTATTCGGCAATCCTCCCGCTGGAAGAGACCACACCAACGGGCCGAAGAGGACAGGCAAGTCCGCGAAATGCTGGACGCCGGCATCATCACACCCTCTACCAGCCCCTGGTCTTCCCCCGTTGTCCTGGTTCAGAAAAAATACGGCACTCAGCGATTCTGCATCGATTACCGCCGCCTGAACGATGCAACCACCAAGGATGCCACTCCTCTCCTCCACATAGACAACTACCTAGACTCCCTACACGGCTCCACCTGGTTCTCCACGTTGAACCTCCAGTCACGATAATGGCAGGTCCTCGTCCACCCCCGAGATCAAGGGAAAACAGCCTTTTCCACAAGTAATGGGAAACATTACCAGTTTAATATTCTTCCTCTCGGGCTATGCAACGCCCCAGCCACCTTCTTCCACCTCATGGAGTCCGTCCTCAGTGGCCTAACCTGGGATGTCTGCCTGGCGTACCTCAACGATGTTATCGTTTTCAGCAAAATGTGGGCTGATCACCTGCACCGCCTCCGACAGGTGTTCCAACGAATACATCAGGCTGGGTTGAAACTCAAACCCACTAAGTGTGTCCTAGCAACCCGCTCTGTCACTTTTCTAGGACACTGTCTCTGGAAAAGGCATCTTCCCAGACCCCAACAAGCTGAGAGCCATCATCAACCAGCCCCTTCCACAGGACGTCCACCAAGTCCGCGCCTTCTTGGGGCTCGTGTCGTATTACCAGCGGTTCATCAAAGGGTTCAACGACCTTGCAAAACTACTCCACGACCTCACTAAGAAAGGAAAACCATTCATCTGAAGCGACGACCGAATAGCAGCATTTGACACCTTAAAGGAAAAACTTATTTCCGCCCCCTTCGTCGCTTTCCCGAACTATGACCTCCCTTTCAGATTATACACCGACGTCTCGCTGGTAGCCATAGGCGCCGTCCTGGCGTAGGTCCAGGAAGGGCACGAGCACATCATCGCTTGTGCCAGCCACACCCTAAACCCGGCCGAACGAAATTACGCCGCTACCAAGGGCGAGTGTCTGGGTATCATCTGGGCCCTCGACTACTTCAGGGCCTACCTATCTGGCACCAGGGTCACCTTGATCACAGACCACCAATCCCTTCAGTGGCTCTGGCAATTGGCCACTCTGAACGCCCAGCTCCTCTGCTGGTGCGAAGCTCTTAAGGAGTTTGACTATGAGATTGCTTACAGGCCCGGGAAATTGCATACCAATGCCAACACCCTCTCCTGTTTACCGGTACGATCGCTACTTCCTCAGTCTGAGCTGATCCGGCACTGGCAGAATCAAGACCGGCCCCCCTGGATACCCCAGCACCTATTTTCAAAACTCCACCTGCAAGGGGACCAACTCTTTACGCCATCGGGCCACATCATCCTGGATCCGGACTCCGCCATAGGTGTCCTCACCCACCTCCACTCGGACAATGGGATCCACCAGGGTACGAAAAGATTAACCCAGGTCTTCAAAGACTTCTACTGGGCCCCCAACCTCACTACTACTCGCGCCCAGCATGTCACTCAGGCGTGTCGAGCGTGCTGCCTAGGAAAGGACATCACCTGTTCTTCGTGTCCTGCCGGCAAGATCTTTGCCAACAAACCACCCCCTTGCCACCCAGAACTCCTGCACCACTTCCACGCACTACACTTACCCCACCACCACGATCCCCCGCGACCGCCACGCCACCCACACCACGTGGTCAGCCCTCACCCATAGGAAATTCCACACCAACCACCCCGCACTCCGCTCCAAGCCTAGCCCCCACCCCACCAACCATGACAACCAACCACACCACACCACCTCACTCTCCGCCCGCCCCCACTCCCCCATCCCACTCCCCATCGCCGCCCACTCCACGGCTAATCACCACCACTACCCGTTCCAGTTGTATCTCATGCCCACCAGACCGCTACACCTCTACACCTACGCCCACCCCTTCACCCTCTAGCAGCCAGCTGCCCACCCCACCCCCCAACACCACCCCAATAACCCTCCCTACTCCTCATCTCGCATGGAAAAACCCGCCCTGCCGGACTCCCAAGGGAACACCACCCCCACATTCAACCGGCAATATAAACCACGCCTGACTGCCCATAGCCAGCATTCGTCTCCAAAACACCACCACCACAACCACCACCATGAGCATCACGAGAATCACTTGGATCCCCACCTTCGGGCAACACCAACGCATCCGGAGCACACACCATTTGCTACGCCTCCTCCAGCAAGCAAACCACCCTTCCACTCTTCGTGTCACCTACTCGCACCACCTGCAGGCCAATATACCAACCAACCACTGGACTACATTCCTATATCACCTCAAACCCATCCACCAAACGGCCAACACCAACCTATACCACCTCAAGTCATGTGGTCGTGACTTTGTTACAGGGGAGGGTGGTGAAATACAGGAGTTAGGGGTTAAGGCCACAGAAGACGTGACGGCCGATGCAGATGACACCAACACACCAAAACACCCCCAGTACCACCGGGGGTCTGCCACTGACACTGAGTGGCTCAGAGCAGGAACAGCGCACCTGTATCCCTCCCCAGCACCCCTCTTACTCCCAGCCGATGCCCTAGAAAGGTAGTAGTCGCCGGCGCTTAGTCTCCAGCCGAAATTCCACTCGCCAGGTAAGGAGTGGAGTTTACAACTCCACGCAACACCGTGGTATTGGCCATTGTCATACCAGGTACGGGGCAAAACCGGCCATAGTCCATTCCCCAGTTGCATCCCCACTGTAGGATAGGACCAGCCATAAGTCGTCTGACTCCTGTAACCGTTCCCCCCATAGTAGCGCCGCAGTACTGGCCACAAGCCATACTCGGTATGAAGCAGGATCGGCCATAGTCCGACCCTCTGCTGCTAGTCCTCTTAGCTCCATGGTACAGGGCATTAGCCACACAAGAGCTACAACCCCCTGTGCAACTATGACGTCGGCCACTAGTCACGTCAGGCCAGAGGCAGAGCAGGCCACTAGGCGCCCTGGAGCTGCAGTCCCATGTGCCACTACGATGTCAGCCCCTAGTCACGTCAGGCCAGACGTAGAGCAGGCCACTAGCTGCACTGAAGCTGTTGTCCCCTGTGCCACTAAGATGTCGGCCACTAGTCACGTCAGGCCGGAGGTAGAGCAGGCCACAGTCCGCTTCTCTCCCACAGGAGATCCTGCAGCCAGAGAGGACCCTTCCCCCAAGCAGTGGCAAGGCCTCACGTGAGGCCTTGGTTCCCTGCAACTCCACCAGTGTGAACAGCAGGCAAAGCAGAGCCCCAGCAGACCCAGCAGCCGACGTCGGTCCCTGTCCACTACTCCCCGACCCGAGGTTCCCATGTGACGACCCTGCCGGCGACGCCGCCCTCCAGCAGTTGCCGCAGTCCAGCCGCCCCGGGTTCCAGTACCCTGGGCCCTCAGTCACCCTGGGAGTTGCCCCGAACACCAGGGCGTGACTTACCTGTGGGCGAGACCTCTCTGAGTCTCTCCCAAACTTGAGGTCAGGCCCGTCTCCTGGCTCTTTTCGGGCCGAGCCCTTAGTCCCACGACTACGTGTGAGGCCCTGCCAAGGGCCGCGTCACTCTATCCTTCCTTCAGATGGAGGAATCAAGCTGTGGCCCACCCGTGATAGTGAAAAGAGTGGACTTTACCTATGTGTGTGCCTTCTAGACCCAGATATATGTGTGAAATAGTTTATACCATGCGAGTGATTCCTTATAGTATATTCTAGTGATAAAGTGACCAGGAGCCATAGTGTAAGATTGGACGAGCCCAATAGTAACTTTGGCCTAATTTATATCCCGAGTGGAGACCCGTGTATACCCCAGTGAACGAAACGCCACAGTGACCAGCAGAACAATAATATTATGTCGATCATGCCATTCCCCTGTTTATTAATACTCTCCCTCACTAGTGTACAGGAACACGAGTGAAACACCACAGTGACTAACAGAAGGAAAGGATATTATTCCAATCGTGCCTCCCCCTTGTGTATTAAACCTCCACCCACCACAGTGTCCAGGCACATTAGTTATGGTATGTCTAGCCATCTCCAAATGTCCCGCTAGAATACCGCAGTCCCCCCTTCAGTGATCACTGCGGCAGACTCTATTCGAGATAGACTTCCGGCCAGGTGAGTGTCTATTGACACAGGTGTTAACGTAATTCATGTATCAGTGCCGTCCAGCGCTATACGAGATTGGGAAATTGTAGTAAATTCATTCCTGTATAAGTGTATTTTATGTGCCATAAGTTTTGGGTAAATATTACCACTTTCTACAAGCCGGTATAGTGACAGATTTCCAGTCAAGTAAAACTTTGTGTGAAGTTGTTAACCCATCCACGGCCAACCCAGCATCTAGTGTATTTGTTGATATATTATTGTCTCTGGGAAGATATTTGTAATACATGTGTGTAACAGTCACTGCCTTGTTTTTGTGTCCAGTCCTTTCCTTAGAATTACAGACTCAGTCTAGAAAAGGGACCCGCTGTAGCCTGCGTATTTGAGGGGCGAGGAACCGATCCGCAAATACGTAGCATAACAATTACTAGTGCTATAACTTTGCCACTAGGCTACCCTTCGATTTGTATTTATGACGAAATTTCATTACCTGGCCGAGTTTTAATTGTATAATACCTTGCATTTAATAGACATCTCAGCAAAAATGTTGCCACCATAATGTTTATTTAAAATATACTCCAATCGGATTCAGCCGGTGAAGGTTTATATCCAAGGAATGGTTGGGGGTTATTGCTTACGTAATGCCACTCAAGGATGAGTGGGGCTGGTCACTCTCATCTTAAATGTCAGGACCAACTTGTCTAACCCCAGGCTCCTATCGCTCCTCATGGGGCAACGTAGGATTGGATGATGGATGGATGGATGAAAACTGAAGAAAAAATGTATGTACTGTATATTTTAAAATCGAGTTTGCATTATTTAACGTGCAATAGGATATTAATGTGTAGTACAGATAGAAGTTGCACCAAGTCTCCAGTGCCATTTAGAACCATGTACAGTCGGCCACAGGAATAAGTAAACACATTTTAGCCGTAAGGTCTGTGTTTAACCTGGTAACATTGGAACTGCCATCCGGACACACAATGAAACTCAGCTCCCCCATCACCCCCTCAATTTCCCTCCTGCCTTCACCTGATCACTCCCACCCTCTCTAGCACATGTTTATAACTTCTGTTCACCCGTTCTAATTTCTTCTTTATCTCCTATATAATAACTCCGACCCTATTCTGCAGTTTTATTGTCTCCATCACATAACATCGTGGAGATGGTGACCAACTTTTTGTTTTGGACTACTCCCATAATTATTAGTTGCTGTTAACAACAGAGGAATTTACCCAGCCTAGGCGTAGCTCTCTTGTAACCAAGGGATTCAGCTACCTCCCAGCAAAAGCACTATCTAACAAGGCCAGTTTACATAATAGTACTCCTACTGCTTTACAATTCCAAATGTCTCGGAACTGAGAAACATATTGACTATGATGAAGTGCCCTGAAATACTTGTTAACAGCAACTTAATAACTGTCAGTCATATCACGGTTATGCTAGTGTCGGTTTAGCGAAATGTTGCAACAGTGGACTTCTGAATATGCAACGATAATAGTAATGGATGTGACAACACGTTACTTGTGATGAATGCTGTTAAAGTGGGCCCGCACTTAGCGAACGAAAGAGAACAACCGCTAGCGAATGAAGAAAGGTGAATGTTTCTTATGTGTATATGTTTGTGTAACGCAGGGATTTTTCTGCCTACGTCATAAAAGACTACTTTAGCTATGCCACACCGCTTTAGCCACCAGTTTAGGGGCGCTAATTTTAGCCCTCTTGAAATTTGAGATAATCCCACCGGACTGACACCAGTGTAATAACAGAGTTTACTGTTACTGCCAGTAAATTAAGAATAAGGCCTCTTAATAATTAAAATTATTTGGTATCGCTGCCACCACCCAGCAGTTGCCGGGAAAAAAAAAGAATTAATGTTATTTATGGTTTAGTCCCATTCGATGGAAGAGGGACAAGGCCTATAACATGGTAACGTGATCATTTTGTAGGAGAGCGTGGTTCTTTAGATGAACATGCCTTGCGGGCCACCCCGTTCCACTTGTACTACCCCATAGGATTATAACCAAACACACTTGTCTATTATCTACTTATCTATATTAATGTCCTTAATTACACAGCATTGATATAGTTTCAAGCCAGATGTGACTACTAGATCTTAATCATTTGTCTCCATTACTACAGAATAATTGACAGAGAAAGCAAGATCTATTCCACACAGTTCAAAAGCTTCTCCCGACTGCACCATAGAAAACCTTTACAACCGGGGTAACTCCCATAAACACTCCACGCACGGTCGCACAAGGACTCATGGCAAGATCCAGTTACAACGGGTTACAACGGTTTACTTCAGTTCTAAAGAAATCAACCTTATTTTACCTGGGTTACACCACATGACATTTCAAAGGAAAATATACTTAACCCACATTACTAACCTATAGAACTCAGTGCTCACAGCGCTGCACACGGCGGGACAATACACTTTTCCGCCTTCTCACACACCTTTAACCAACATATTACATTTGTTTTATAAGAAATTAGCTTACTAAGTGGACCAACCGACTTTGACTATACTGTGCATTGGAAATAGACTATGTGTAAATTAGTGTAAAGGGCTTTCGGGCACTGGACTTGACTCTCATACAATGGCCGGCGCAGACTCCATGACCCGACGCCATTCGCCGGCTCTGAAACACGAGCGTCCACTCACAATGAAGTCTTTCTCGAGAGTGACGCTCCCCGGGCACGCGAGAGCTAATGCCCGCGAACATCCGCTCCGATCGCACTGTCTGGCTCTAACTACAAACAGTTACGTTACTGTCACCAGGTTATAACATCGCACCAGAATTTGCAATAAACACGTACGCATTACTCTACTTATAAAAATATGACTTATGATGATTTAAATTTTGTGGCTATAGCATAGGTCTAACAATTAACATACGATGCCTGAAATCACGGTTTGATACACTTTCTCTTTGTTTCGCCCGCGGCACTAATCAACAACTGAAGTCTGTGCCAAATAAATTAATCTTCGCGGTCATCTATGTGAATAATCAATAATCAGACTTTACTTAAGTTCTTAAACAACGCTATTCAGTAGAACAATACGGCTACACTAGCCTAAGTACAAAAATTCTGAATTCTAGGCATAAATATGACTACTCGCCAATATAAGCACCAAATTAACTCTCTCTGCGGTTCAACTGAAACCAGATGCCTGCCCGTCCTGTCCAGTTGCTTTCACTAGTAAAATCAAGCCCAAAATACGATTTACAAAGTCCACTTCACACTTTACAACATCTTAACACGGTCCAGAATACACACTTATCACGTACATAACCTAACGTAAATTACATACATTATACACTTAACCTATACTTATACTAACTTAAATTACTCTTATACTACCTATCTTATATGTAAAAAAAAAAAATGGCATTACA
>JAGKTI010021899.1:5154-15510 GCA_018397915.1 Birgus latro | reverse complement strand
AATAGGTCTCATTTCAATGGATGAAAACAGTGGAAAAATCCGGGGAAGATTTTACTTAGTGCAAAGCGGCTGAGCAGACGTCACGAGAGGGTAATGGAGGGGAGGTAGTGATTGGGAGTCTAGAATGGGGGAAAATGGCTAAATTGTTAACAATGGATGGGAGTACTGATGATATTAGCAGCTCTGACTATTGTTGGACATTGGCAGTGCTGATGATACAAGTCACCACCTGAAAGCCCGGGGGAATTAAAAATAACAGTCACCAGGGGAATTAAAAATAACAGTCACTCAAGTGACACCCCGCGGTATGATCCATTGCACCAGACCGTCACGAAAGTGACGACCCGCGGTTAAGGGGTTAAATGATACAATACTGAACAGTGTGTGACTATGGATACAATACTGAACAGTGTGTGACTATGGATACGGGACTGAACAGGGTGGCTAGTAGAGATTGAGCAGAATGGAAAGCCGCGATTAGGTGACCAAGCCGACATAAGCACATTGGAGCCCATATAAACTATACAACATTGAATAGTGACTTCAGGGATATGGGACAGAATATGAAGGTTACTTGAGATTGAGCAGTATGGAAAGCCACCATTACATGACCACGGCCAACAAGCAAGCCTTTATAAACAATACGAAGTGTGCACAATCAATATTAATGTCAAGTCACTACTTTCTATTACAGTATATGCCTGGCTACCATCAACCCTGTGAGCAACTATCATGCACAAAAGTTCTTTCCGACAAGCAACCATTATGAATCTGAATCGCCTCATTTTCAACCCATTACAGAGCTATATGCATTTCGTACTTTTGCTTTGGGGATTAAAATTTGTATGATTATTTTTGGGACAGAGACATGGAGGCGAATTGTTCGTGGCCCTTCATGAAATTAAGGCATCTGGCTATAGATCAATAAATAAATAAACTCACCATTACACCAACTTGACTTTTTTTGCCCATAAAATTAACTTGTTTTGAGGTCACAAGTAATCAAAGCAATGTGTCAAAGAGAAAGTTAAGTCTCACCTTGGAAGATGTCAAGGGCACGCATGATGGTAGCAGCTACATAAGGTTTCATACTCGCTGTCCATATCTTTGCTCCACCTCATTCAAAAAGACCATTCAAGTCTTCACTCCTTGTTCAACTTTATCTTCCATCTTCACTTCAAACTTCTACAACCTTGGCATATCCTGAAAAGAGAAAAAAATATAAATAACAGGTGATTCACATATAAAACACTACCAACAATATTTTTACTAGCTTGAGTGACACCTAACACATCTTAGTTATTTTGCCCAGTACTGTTTACTGCATCTGTTATCTATACTCATTTCATGTTTACTTGGCCCAGAGTTTTGTCCTTTGGCAGGTTATTTCACAGCTCAGTGGCAGGGTAGGACAATACAGTAAAACACAAAGTAGGGATTATAAAACACAGCACTGATAATGAATTAAAAAACCACTAAAGGACAATGACAAAAGCCTGTAATTATGAGGCTGCACTGAAAAAAACGTAACTAGTAAACGACAAAAATCAATTGTAAGACTGCATTAACCCATTCATGTTTATGGGTGTTGTGCAAAGTTCAACCATTAGTTACCAAATTACACTGGCTGCATCTGCAAACATTTCAACCGCTCGTTACCAGCTGACACCGGCTGCGTCCAACAAAATGGCCTGTTTTTCGTTATGGAATGATTTCTGGACGTGAACAAAGCACTACTTGCGTCCTCATGTATTCCTTCACGCGCTCAACCCACGCCGCTACTGCCCCTCGCTCGAGCATAAAATAATTTCCATTCACATTCCGTACCAACAGTAATTCTTTGTACACCAAAATGTAGCCAATACATTCCCTATAACTTTCTCAGCAACATTTACCATAAAAATTGTATTTCTATGAGAAAAAACAAAACTGAAGTAAAATAATACATTAAAGCATAATTTACATTCAACTGATCTTTTGTGCATTTATTCAGGATAAGGGGAAAAAAAATATATATATAGAAGCATAAATATGGGTGTGAGGATAAAACTGTTAATGTACTATCAAGTGTGCGGGAATAATGTGGTGATGTGCGCACGCATGTGTGTATGTAGCCTTGGGCACCCAGGACTGTCGTAAGTACTCACACACTGTTGGACGCAGCCTGAATCAATAGGTAACGAGAGGATTAAACGACAAAAACCGCAATCATGAGGCTGCGCTAAATGACAAACCACAAACCGTAATCATCAGACTGCACTAAATGACACCACAAACCGTCAGCATATGACTGCACTAAATGACAATGAACAACAAACCGTAATCATAAGACTGCACTAATGGATACCAATAAACCACATACCGTAACTACGAAACCACTAAACACCAATAAAACACAAAACTGCACTAAACACCAATAAACAACAAAAACCTTAATTATTAGACTGCACTCAGGGCTCTTGTTTGGTTAGGTAAAAACCCATTGTTATGCAGGGTATTGTATATCGGGGTAGATTTAACATGTAAAAGTATAAGGATGCGTTTCTGAGCCATGGGTTTCCCCCCAACCAAATCCAAACCCACCCAAATGAGTCCAAAAACAAGTTTAAAGCCATTGTAAATGGCCCAACAGCTGTTAAGGAAGCTAACCTAATACACATGTAAATAACTCACTAAAACCAACAAATAAAATCTAAAAATCATCAAATATGTTTGGAAAATATCAAGCCTGGTAAACTGTACCCCAAAATGACAAAGTTCACCCCAACTATGGCTAAAACACATCAACCTAAACACACAATTTTAGTCCAGAACATCAAAATCATAAAAAAATAAAAACCCATTGTTAAACCGGGGTTTGGCCATCGTTAGGCAGGGTATGGTGGTATTTCTACCCCCATCATTAAACCAGGGTATCGCATCTAGGGGTATCGTATATCAAGGTATACCAGTACCAGGCCTTTCTTGAACTGAATAAAATCTTCTGGAGGCAATAATGACAAGCCAACAAAACACGTCACCTAATTAGAGGGGATAAAAACAATTACCCTCTTCACTCAGATATACTTTTCTTCCTATCTCCAGACTATTTCATGCAGCTTAGGAAAGATGGCTGGTATCGATGGGGTTATGCATACGATCCTTAAACGCACTAAAGGGGTTGAAGCTGATACGATAAATGGAAGTAAATCCCGACAACTGACCTAAAACTTTCACCTTGACCTGGTTCACAATTTCTACATTTAGAGAATTTTAGCTCAGCAGCAAAAATAACATACGCTGTTTCTGTCCAGTATCAATGCACACTGTCTGATACGTTTATGTGAAGCTACAGTGTGGTGAATGTTTTTAGGTATATCAAATAGAAACCGGATTCTGGGGCTAGAATGGTGAGTGAATGGACGCATGGCCCTTTGGATTTGTGAGAAAGGAGGTCTGGATGATCAATGCACACGAAGCCTATCTTAAAGCAGAGTTGCAACAATAGGTTATAACACCAACATATGATTGCCAGGAAAAAGTGCTATGGGAAGGACGTAGAGCCTTAACATTATATTTCTAAGTCTGAGTTAACATGAAATAAGCTGCTAAAGAAATCTGGGCCAAGTCATGGTGAGAGAGCTAAGTTATGCTAAAAATTATAAAGCCAAGTTATGGTGAAAATTACAGACTGGGCCAAATTAAGGCAAATGGATTACAGACAGAGCCAAGATGAAAAATGTACAGCAATCTTAAGGTGAAAATTATAGAGCCAAGTTAACATGAAATAACTATGGCCTTTCCTAAATCAAAATTGTATGGAAGCAGTAGGAATAAACTTTAAAGATGTCACTGAAATGAGGCTAAACTGACTGGTATGAAAAGGAGAATAAGTGATGCAACATTCAAATTCTTACCAGGAATTTTTTGACGTCTTGCTGATGCCATAGACTGCCTTCTGTCCATAATCCTGTCTTCATTTTCAAGGGTTTTGTTCCTGTCCACTATTGAGGCTGAGCCGTTCCTATCCGCTCCTTCTGAGGCTGTTCCGTTCCTATCCGCTCATCATGCTCCAATTCCACTCTGGCTTCCACTCAAGGACTCTCTTCCACTCTTCATTCTCTCCAATCTTGTCTGTCAATCCTGAAAGAAAGCCCAGCATGTAAGAGTCAAGATTCAAAATATTAATGGGAAAATAAAAAATCCTGAACACCAATCATGAATGCAGTAAAATAAAATTCGGTGAAAGCCTGAATGTCTATCTATCTATCTATTGCCAGACGCCTCAATCCCGAACGGGGTGGCCACAAACAAATTGCCTCCATGTCACTCTGTCCCCTGCCATTTCACTACCACGCTCCCAACTCACACCCCCCTCTCTCATATACCTCTCCACTCCATCCCTCCATCTCATCCTCGGCCTCCCCCTCCCTCTCGCCCCCTCCACCTCACTCACATACACTCTCCTCGTCAATCTTTCACTCTCCATCCTCTCCACATGCCCAAACCACCTTAACGTGTTTCTCCTAACGCTTCCCATCACGTCCTCAACCACACCACAACGCTCCTTCACTTCCTCATTTGTTAGTCTGTCTCTCCATGTGACTCCACATGCTCCTCTCAAATAACTCATTTCCACTGCTCTCACTCTTGACTTCTGTCCTTCCAACAGGGTCCAAGCTTCACTTCCATATGTCAGAGTTGGTATCACAATACTGTCATGTAACAACTTTTTCACTTCCATGCTCACCTCCCTGTTTCTTATCACTGCTTTCAACGAACCAGCAACCTTCCTTCCCTGCTGTACCCTTTCGAGCACTTCACCCTCCAGACTACCATCCTTACTCATCACACTGCCCAAGTACTTAAATTCACTCACATTCTCCATATCCTTCCCATCCAATCTCACTGTACATTCACTGGCTTCACTTCTCTCGAAGACCATCACTTTACTCTTCCCTACATTCACCTTTAGATTCCGTTTCTTACACACTCTCCCAAACTCATCTACCAAGCCTTGCAGCTCCCCTTCGTCTTCACTCAACAACACAGTATCATCTGCAAACAACAGTACAGGGAGTTTCCAAACACTGCCCTCTCTCACTAGGGCCGCTCCAACATCCACTGCCCGACCTTGTATCTCTTTTATAACCCCATCCATATACAGATTGAACAACCATGGAGACATGACACATCCTTGTTTCAATCCAACCTTCAAATGGAAAGATTCACTCAGTTTGCCATCCACACGCACTGCAGCCTTAGCACCCTCATACATACTCTTCACTGCCTTCAACAACTTCCCATCCACTCCATATATTCTTAATACCTTCCACAAACCTTGTCTATCCACCCTGTCATATGCTTTCTCCAGATCCATGAAGGCTGCATACAACTTCTTGCCCTTCTCTAGAAACTTTTCCACTANCTCCAACATCCACTGCCTGACCTTGTATCTCTTTTATAACCCCATCCATATACAGATTGAACAACCATGGAGACATGACACATCCTTGTTTCAATCCAACCTTCAAATGGAAAGATTCACTCAGTTTGCCATCCACACGCACTGCAGCCTTAGCACCCTCATACATACTCTTCACTGCCTTCAACAACTTCCCATCCACTCCATATATTCTTAATACCTTCCACAAACCTTGTCTATCCACCCTGTCATATGCTTTCTCCAGATCCATGAAGGCTGCATACAACTTCTTGCCCTTCTCTAGAAACTTTTCCACTAAGGATCTAAGAATGAATATCTGGTCTACACAACCTCTTCCCTTCCTAAAACCTCCTTGTTCTTCTCCAACTAATTCCTCAGTAATTTCCCTAACTCTGTCAATAAGTATCCTACCATATATTTTTCCTATTACACTGAGAAGGCAAATGCCCCTATGATTACCACACACTGCTTTTTCCCCTTTTCCTTTGTACAGAGGAATAATTATACCTGACTTCCAATCCTCCGGGACTCTACCCTCCTCCCAAGCCAATCTGCACACCTTCCACATCCATTCTATTACTATCTCTCCCCCATGCTTCAGCATTTCACCACACACTCCATCAATTCCTGGGGCTTTCCCCATTTTAACTTTCTTCATTGCTTCCACCACTTCCATCCTGGTGATTTCTTCCTCTCTTCTCACACCCCTCCTTCTCCCTGCCATTCCCCAGCCTGAATGAAAGCGCTTAATAAAAAAAATACGAGAGGGGGATGTGGGATGGAGGAAGGGCAGCAAAACAGCAAAGGACAGGACAACATGGATTTGTGTGTGGCCGCCCTTTACAGGATTTAGGAGTCTGGCTATGGATAGAATAATTTCCACTATCAGGCCTGTCAAGTTTTGTAAGTAATATGTCAACAGAACAACGTACTAAAAGTCTACCCAGTTTTGCAATAACGGTGAAATTTCCTAATGCGATAACTGTGTACAATGTTTCCCATGAGCCAACAGATATTCGAGTTAAGATGGCTGCCCAGTGTTTACATTTGCTGTGACTCACCCTCATTCTATTTCATATATGCCAGGCCACTGCAACACCAACGCCCACCAAAAAATGACAGTCCGAGTGCAACAAAGAATGTAGCATGCAACACTGAGTAATGACATACTCAAGCTTTTGATTTTGAATGTCTGGCAAGGATACATTGACACAAATACTGAAATTACTTGAACTGAGCAGCAAAGATACTACCCCTAATGGAAAGCATGGTACTACTCGGGGTGCAAAGGGCAAACTTAAAAAGGGAAGTGAGATTTTAGGCTAAGTGGCCCTTGACTCAACATACCTGCATTGGACCAGTTATATCAACCTTTATCATAATCAAATATGAAAAGTAGCATTAGTTTATGCAGTAATATTAGAAATGATTTGGTCCCGATTATTTTTGGTAGTCTATGGCTCAAGATGGACAAGCCTATCCTTGTATCGAGAAATGCAACAATTATAAGGGCAGGAACCATTCAAAAATATTGAGTGACCATTACTTTTCCATACACTCTTGCCACATTTACACAATGCAAGCGTAATGGGATCTAACCTAACTGAAAAAACGTCGTAGTCCTAAACTCCGTATTACTGGCAAGATGTCCCTCAATTTCTTGCTGCCTAGGCTTGATCTAACTGAAAACAATGCTACTGTCCTAACCTTGGTATACAGTATATCTGAGGGAAGATCAGTAAGTGCTGTCAATTTCATACTGCTACAGTACTAACCTTGATATTGTAAGCAAGATCAGTACAGTAATGGTAAGTACTGTCTAATGATTTCTTGCTGCTACAATACTAACCTCTATTATAAGCAAATCAGTAATGCCCTGCTGTCTAACAACTTTCTTCTGCCTGGCCACATTATGAAAACACTATGCTTATCTCATCTGCCCCTCTGAACCACGCAAACCCACGGATTTAAAAGTATGAGACCTACATAATCCCCCCAGGAAGCTATTTCCAGGCTACAAAAACTAACTCGAATAAAATATTGTAGGTTTTAATTTTCATGTTCTGACAAAACTGACATGGGAAACGGGGTTCCACTTTTGTATTTTAAAAATGAAAGGAAATGGGGCTCAATTCTGACAAGTGATGGAAAATGGGACAAATTTCATCTTATTCTGGCAAACATGAAATGGATCTGAATTCTTTATAATCTGGCAGAACCTAACTGCTACATGTGGGCTTCTCATCTTATTCTGGCTAAACTTGGATGGTAAATGAATATGAAAAATTACAAGACTTTACATAAACTGGGGAAACGTAAATGCGCCTAAATCAGAGCATGTAAAATAAGCAGTTTCTCCTCCATAAACAATTTAAAACACTTACAATTCTATAATCTTACTTTTGCAGTGGACTTTTAGTTTCCAATATAGTTTCAGCCAATACCAGAATTACGAGAAATTGATACATTTCTTTCGGCATTTTTGGCAATTCTAAGACGTTTCTCCCATGGCAGTATGAAATTATATTTTACTCCTGAAGGCTAGGTTGGGTTGTCTTTGTAAAATCTGCGACAAGAATGTCTGTCGATAAAAAAAAAAAAACTGGTAATTGTTTTTGCCTGCACCGATAATTTTAGCTACTTCTTATTCTAATTCTGACGACCGTTTTCACTCCCTAACCTATAAATACCAGTCAAGCAAAAATTCAGAGTGACTTGGAGGCATTTTGTCTGTGGCCACCCTTTGTGGGATTAGGGCGTCGGGCTATATATATAAAAATTCATAGATGACAAGGTTAAGTTGATTAAATATTGTGTCCTTAAATGCCCCTGATTATATTTAGTTTGTAGTTAATATGCATTCAGATATCCAACAATTCTATTTATTGCCAGATGCCTTAATCCCGTAAGGGGTGGCCACAAATGAAGCACCTCCATGCTGCCCTCTCCCCCACCATATTTCACCACCCTGTCCCCAGCTCACACATGTAAGAGGTGGCCACAAACAAATTCCCCTTCATGTTGCCCTGTCCCCTGCCATTCCACTATCATTCCCCCAGCTCATCCTCTCATACCTTTCCATCCCTCCATTCTATTAAAAATGGATTTTTACTTTTCATTTTGAGTACCATTTCAGTGCATCTCCCAAAGAAAATACAGTTCAAGCCAAGAAAAACAAACAGGTCAGCATAAAATTAACCTAACTCCATCTTGCCTAATAATACCAGCATTGATAATCGTAAAAATTAATGGATATAGTTTGTGGTTTGGCTGACAATGTACTAAAACTTTACAAACTTTCATGCTGGCATAAAATCAACCTAACTTCATCTTTCCTACAAATACCTGCATTGATAAAATTTGATGGATATACAGTTGTGGGGTTAGGGAATACTGTGCTAAAACTTTACAAACTTTTGTGTTAGCAAAATTAACCTAACTCCATCTTCCCTATAAATACCTGCATTCATGATTGTAAAAACTGATGGATACAGTGTGTGTGGTTAGGCTGAAAAAGTACATAAATTTTACAAACTTTCATGATGGCATAAAATCACCCTAACCCAATCTTACCCATAAATGCCTGCAATGACGAAAAACTTGATGGATGGTGCGTGGTTAGCTTGACAATACTGTACTGAAATTTTACAAACTTTCCTGTTGGCATAAATCATCTTACCTAATAATACCGGCATTGATAATTGTACAAATTGATGGATTGATGTAGTTAGGTTGGCAAAAATCAACCTAACATCTTACATATAAACAGATGAAAAACAAAATATAGTTAATACAAAAGGCCACAAACACTGAAGATGCATCAACGTAAAATACAAATTAAATAAGCCATTATTTTTTATCTATGCAATCAATATTACCTGAAACTGGGCAAAAAATATCTAATGGAGAAGTAAGGCTGGAAAATGCTTATATGGAGAAATGAACACTGCACTCCCATATATATTTCTTGTTTTTTATAAGTTTACTCCTTTATATTCTGACCTCAATATTTTCAGTGAGTCGATTAGGTAAAAATAAATGCAATGTAGAAGCCGTAAATAATCCCCAGCATGAAACGTAATTTCCCACTACCTAATTCACACTTATTTAAATCAGAAAACCCATATTTGCTTACCTCAGCTTCTTCCATGGGTCATGTCGGCGGAAGATAGGGTTCAAGAGCTGGAGGGATCCCACCGTCACGGTATGATGTGAAGGATAAATATTAAGAGCCGCGAGAGCCCCTACAACCGCCGCCGTTCCGGGAGATGACGTCACCAATACAGCGCTACTAATCATAATGGCTAACTAGTTCTCAAATCTCGAAACGCAAGTATAAATATGCTATTATGCCACTACAACCACAATCTCACTAGCATATCGATAGAGTATATTTAAAATCGTTACATTATAGCCAGGACTTGGTAAAATGGGGTAAAATTCCAGTAATATGACTGACAACCTGCCCGTTGGAAAAGCTATGTCAGCGGAAGCCGCTAATCGACAACTCAGGATGCTACATTATAACCAAGCATGATCTCGCAAGGAAATTCCAAGAGGTTTATTAAGAAATTTTATGAAAGAATTGAAAATTGGGGGAAATAAGTAAAATTCCGGCAAGAGGACTACCTGAGCCACACCAACCACCCGCCAAACACGCCATATTAGCAGACATCGCTAAACTAGCTGAAATTTAACAACACTTGCTCCAAACCACTGATGTATGAAAATGACCCGCTACGAAACCGCTTCATTTCGAGTTCATTTGTATTTTCCTGGTGCTACTATCGAGAATTTTGGTTGGTGGGAACTATATAACTGGCTGTCGCCCAAATCCCTCCCTATCCCCCCTAGCCCCCGAAAGGAGGATGGTGGACTGCAAAATGGCAACTGCAGTCCACGGGGTTCATGATCAACAATAATAATAATAA
>JAGKTI010021898.1:0-15511 GCA_018397915.1 Birgus latro | reverse complement strand
ACCTGCTCGCTACGTGTTAAATGCCTAGCGGATTTACGCTAACTGTGTATCATTAATCACTATGAGATAGTTTCATTCCTGTTGCTCTCCCTGGATTCGCTACTCAAAAAAAATGCTATCGATACATAGGAGGAGGCTGTAGCACGGGCCGAACAGGGTAGTACTCCCGAGGGGAATGGGAATACTGCTGATAGGGAGAGCTGGAGCTCCTGTTTCAGTAGCTACCTAACCATCCCCCTTTGCTGACCTTATCAGTGTGACAGTAGCATGGAGAGTAGACCAGCATACTCTCCCAAACATTTCCTCTAACTATCCTTTGCACTACACCACATGCGCTTTACATATTACACAATGTATCCCACTACGTTACAGGGGTTGACACCAGCAAGGACATGTGGCCAGAAAACTTTGCCCCCGCTACCTAGTGGCAGACTTTGGGGGGAGGCTTGACTGGGGTTCCGCCGGCATAGATCATGGGTACGGGGCGAGATGGGGCTCGAACCTGTGCTAGAGAATACAGGGCATTGCGGTTCCCTGGCTGCCGCTTCCGCTCATTAGAGAGGGGCACGAACCTGGGAGTAGCGCCCCAGGAGGCTGCCCTATCAGTGGGTGTATAATGGCGGGGCAGTTGCAGTGCCAAGCCGCGCTTGGAGGGTGTCCCTGCAGCTGTCCTGGCAGGGTGCCCCGAGGCCACTACCACAGCCACTGGTAAGCTGGTGGGCTAGGGGTCCCAGATCCATTGCCTGGATCTGGATCTGTGCAATGGGTCGGGCCTTTGGAATGTTTACCCCCCTTTATCTTACCGACTATGACTATGAACAAAAACAAGCACCAAAGCAAGCCAGACGACAGCAAATCACCCAGGGGGTTTAGGGTGGGTTCGTGGAATGTGGGAAGTTTGAGAGGAAGAGCAGGGGAAGTCGTTGAGGCATTCAGTAGGTGGTGGGTGGATGTGGCATGTTTGCAGGAAGTCCGGTACAGGGGTGGATTAGCCAGAAAGATTGTTGGGAAGGATTGCTACTATAAGTTGTTTTGGCAGAGGGGAACGGACGGATATGGGGATGTGGGTGTGTTGGTTGCAGAGAAATGGGTGGAATACGTCATGAATGTTATGAGAGTAAGTGATAGGATATTAGTAGTGAAAATTTTGGTCGGGCAGAGATTGATTTCAGTTATATCGGCATATGCTCCACAGGTAGGATTGGATGACGCAGAGAAGGATAGATTTTGGGATGATTTAATACATGTAGTGAGTGGTATGGGTGATCATGAGGTAGTGGTTCTGGGAGGGGATTTAAATGGTCATGTTCGTGAAGCAGCTCAAGGTTATGAAGGAGTCCATGGAGGATATGCGTATGGTGTGAGGAATGCGGAAGGGGAAAGAATACGCGAGTTTGGGGAGGCTATGGACATGATTGTGTGCAACACACATTTTAGGAAAAGAATCAGCCGGATGATTACGTACGAGTCAGGGGGAAATAGTAGTCAGATAGATTATTTTCTGGTCAGGAGGGTTGATAGGAGATTAGTGAGGGTAGTTAAAGTTATAGGAAGCGAGGAGTGTGTGCAGCAGCACAAACTGTTGATTTGTGACATGGTGCTTAAGGAACGAGTGATGAGGAGGAGGACATATGTACCTAGGAGGAAAATATGGAAGCTGGGAAACCAATCAGTAAGGGATGCCTTTTATAGTGAGATGAGGAGAGTGGTGGCTGAAAAGGAAGCCGTAGATAGAGGCGTTAATGAACAGTATAGAGCCCTTAAGAACAACCTCTTGAGAGTTACAGATGCAATATGCGATTGGACAAGAGGCCCACCAAGACATAAAGTAACTTGGTGGTGGGATGAGGGTGTCGAAGCTGTAGTTAAGGAGAAAACAAGGCTTTTCCGGGAATGGAAGAATGGTGCTAACAGGGAGGAGTACTAGGCTGCCAAGTGCAGGGCTAGAAGAGAGGTATACAGGGCGAAGTCTGAGTCACAGAGACTTTTACTTGATAATCTAAATCATGGAGAAAGGAAAAATATGATTTTTAGGGTGGCAAATCAGGTGAAGAAGGATAATCAGAACATTGTAGGTGAGCAGTGTGTGAAGAATGATGATGGAAGGGTAGTGGTGAATAGTGAGGATATCAAAGATGCATGGAGAGAGCATTATAGCCAAAAGTTGAATGAGGAGTTTGATTGAGATAGAGAAGGTTTGGAGCCCGCTGATCCAGAGTTTGGCCCTTGGCCTTTGATTGACGCTGCTACTGTGAGTCGGGCAATTGGCAGGATGCGGGTGGGGAAGGCGGCAGGTGTGTCTGGGATGACTGCCGAAATGTTGAAGGCCTCAGGAGATACTGGGGTGAGGTTAGTCACTGACATGATAAATAGGATTATATATGAGTGTGTTGTCCCAGATGATTGGCTGAGGAGTGTAATTGTAAATGTGTACAAAGGAAAGGGTGATGCCCTGGAAGGGGGAAATTACAGAGGTATAAAGCTCTTAGATCAGATAATGAAAGTAATGGAGAGAGTTCTAGAAGGTATGATTAGAGAAAGAGTGAATATCGATGCGATGGAGTTTGGGTTTATGCCAGGCAGGGGGATCACTGATGCCATATTCATTGTTCGACAGCTTCAGGAAAAATATATTGGAAAGAAAAGGGAATTGTATTTTGTTTTTGTTGATTTGGAAAAGGCCGTTGACAGAGTCCCAAGAGAGGTGGTGAAGTGAGCAATGAGAAAGCTAGGGTTCGAAGAATGGATGGTTAGGATGGTTATGGCCATGTACATGGGTGCTCGCACCCAGGTAAGAGTGAATGGAGCTTTGAGTGATGAGTTTTCCGTGAATGTTGGTGTGCATCAGGGGTCAGTTTTGAGTCCTTTGTTGTTTATCATGGTGCTTGAAGCCCTCTCACGTGACTTCAGAGATGGACTCCCATGGGAGATGTTGTATGCTGATGATTTGGTGTTGACTGCAGAGAATGAAAAGGAGACGGAGGAAAGATTTAAGAAGTGGAGAGATGGTATGGAGTACAAGGGCTTGAGGGTAAATGCAGATAAAACAAAAGCGATGATATCTAGGGTTGGTGGCAGTACAATCAGAGGAGAGGGAGAGGGGCCATATGCAGTTTGCCACAAGGGTGTGGGAAGTAATTCCATCTTGTGTAGTGTTTGTGATAAGTGGGTGCACAAGAGATGTAGTGGTATTAGAGGTAGACTGTGGGATGATGCTGATTTCATGTGTGCAGCGTGTCGGGGAGAGCAGGTGGAGACTGTTAGGCATGAGAGGGTTGAACTTGCAGGTGAGTCTCTTGAGTGTGTGGAGGAGTTTCGTTATTTGAGAGACATGTTATGTGCCGGAGGTGGGGCTGGAGTTACCTCGGTTGCTAGGGTGAGAAGTGGTTGGAAGAAGTTCAGGGGGCTGTTGCTTCTCCTGACATTGAGAGGACTCTCCTTACGTGCTAAGGGGTCTTTGTATGCAGCTTGCGTTAGGAGTGTGATGCTGTTTGGTAGTGAGACCTGGCCAGTAAAGGAAGAGGATATTCGCAGGTTTAAACGTACAGAAATGACAATGATTAGGTGGATGTGCAGTGCGTCCCTGCGTGCAAGGCCTGGGGGGGCTGGGTTTACGATGGAAGAGTTGAGAGGTAGGACGGGATTGGAGTGTATTGGTGTTGTGATGAGGAGATGTAGGCTGAGGTGGTTTGGACATGTGGAGAGGATGGGGGATGATAATTGGGTACAGAGGGCGAGAGGTGTTAATATTGGGGAAGGGGTTGGGAGGGGTAGACCGAGAAAGACATGAGACGAGGTCATTAAGTGTGACTTAAAGGTTAAGGGACTGAACAGGGAGGCTGCCAGGGATCGAGCAGCGTCGAGAGCCGCCATTTGGTGACCAAGGCCGACGCATGCAAGCATGTTGGAGCCTTCAAAAACGAAACGATCTATACATACACATATAGTATAATCCCTCCACTATCTGACGTAATAGAGCCAAAGTCATGTCCGGACAGTGGTCCTTAGTCCGGATAGTGGCCCTGAAGCTCCAGCACTGATCATTCCTGACTCTAACCTAACCTAATCTAAATCAGAAAACCACCTTCCTACCTCCGTATCGGACATGTATAGCACTTATTTAAGTTCCCTTTCACATAAATAATGCACACAAAGCATGAATAAACTGAACTTTAACAAAAAAATTATGATTTAGAGGTGAGTAAGGCATAGGTGCTGAACTTCCCACCATAGTGTAAGTAAGTATCGGACATGGAAATCATCTTTTCTCACATTTTATGCACTAAATTATTGGATACAAAGCATCAAATACAGTAAATGATGTAAACTGTTACCAGAAAAATGGTTAGGTTAGGTTAGGTTAGGACAGGATATGACATGAAATTCACTGGCATTCACCTTTTTCACAGCTAATGCACTAATATAATGAACACAAAGCATGAATTCATTTAAATTTAACCCCAAAATGATGAATTTGAGGTAAGTTAGGCACAGCTTTTCACTGAGTTGGCAGCTTTGTTTAGGTACCGGACATGAAAATCAATGGCATTCACCTTTTTCACAGCTGCTGCACTTCAATACTAGTGGTAACCATGCATGAAAAAATAAAATTAAAAGCAGGAAATAATGATTTACATTTATGGGAATTTTTTCCACTTTACAGCATGCTGAAAACAGGTTAGACATGAAAATCATTATGGAAATCATCTTTCACAGAAATCAATGGCATTCACCTTTTTCATAGCTGATGCACTTCAAAACCATGCATGAAAAAATTAAATTGAAAGCAGGAAGTTATGATTTACATTTATGGGAATTTTTTACCACTTTACAGCATGCTGAAAACAGGTTAGACATGAAAATCATTATGGAAATCATCTTTCACACAAATCAATGGCATTCACCTTTTTCATAGCTGGTGCACTTCAAAATCATGCATGAAAAAATTAAATTGAAAGCAGGAAATTATGATTTACATTTATGGGAACTTTTCACCACTTTACAGCATGCTGAAAACAGGTTAGACATGAAAATCATTATGGAAATCATCTTTCACACAAATCAATGGCATGCACCTTTTTCATAGCTGGTGCATTTCAAAAGCATGCATGAAAAAATGAAATTGAAAGCAGGAAATTATTATTTACATTTATGGGAATTTTTTACCACTTTACAGCATGCTGAAAACAGGTTAGACATGAAAATCATTAGGGAAATCATCTTTCACACAGTCTATGCATGAGATTAATGATATGGGAAGAACAAAACAAGGAATTTTGATAAAGCTAGGGTACTTATGAGAATAATGCCGCCGCCCTGATGTATAACCCACTCGGTCATCTCAGACTTTGACAGTAAGAACGTGCACCTGGCACACCTTGGCACTTCCGCTGCACTTTACACTCACCAGCACTTTCCACAACGTTTCCTTTCCCATAACTAACTGTACCTTCACCACTTCACTGCACTGTACATAACTGTAAATTCCCGTGTGGTCTAGTAACGAGTCCTGGAGAATTTATTCGCTCTCAGAGTCCGAGATGAGCTGACGGAGGCGGCGTAGGGGCTCCTTGGTGGGACGTGGTGATACGCTATCCACTGCAGAGGACTCAGAAGATAGCCGCAAACTCACATTCAGTGGTGACTCTGCCGTGCCTGATGTGCTGGGATGTGGATCAAAGCTAGAAGGCCTGTCTTGGTGAGATAATGGTTTGGAGCGAGGGTTGATGACGGCAGGGTTGACTGGCCTGAAAAAGCTGTCAATGGTTGACTGACGCAAGCAACGACGATTCTGACGATTAATGATGCACTGCCTGAAAGCTCGCACTTCATCCACAAGTCCCAAGGGCCCCATCTCCCTGTCGCAGTTCGGGTGTTCCAGGTAGTCGAGGACGAACTCCACATGTTCCTGGAGTGCGCTTAGCTTGGGGATGGTTGGAGTAGTGGCAAGCCGTGAGGAGTCCGCATCATCGTCGCTGTCCTCGTCGAAATCTTCCAGCTGGGTACTCGGACTGGCAACAGTAGATGCGATCTCGATATCAGACATGATCTGATGCCCAGGATCGCCCTCGTCGTCATCCAACCACTCACGCACTTCGTCAACATCCACATTGTCTCCACCCGCATGAAGCCTTGGATGGAAGTCATCCACCTCAAAACCTACAAAATCGTGCACCACGTCACTTCCACGAAGCAGCCAAGACCAACCATTTTCTAGAGTCGTGACAGACTTCCTTCCAGGCACTGGCCCAGTTGTAGATAGCAGACTTGAGGTTGTAGCAGAGAAGGTTTTCAACAGTTTGATGTCCTCACATGTCTCGTCCTTCCCTGCGTTCGTACTCATCCTCGTAGACAACCATCATCTCGTCCAAAAACCTCTGTCGGCAGAGCCTCTTCGCTGCCACAATCACTCCCTGGTCCATTGGTTGGATGAGAGCAGTCGTATTAGGTGGCAAAAACAGACACCTAATGCGGCCATTTTCAGCCACCAACTCCTTCTCAGACGGATGTGCAGGTGCACTGTCTAGAATCAGGAGGGCCTTTACCTGGTCACGTGGGATTTTCAGTGTCTCCGTCTGATAATGAATGACCTCCTTGACAAAGTGTTGGTGAAACCAATTTCTGAAGATCTTGGTTGTGAACCAAGCCTTCAGAGAATGATACCACACGACAGGAAGGACATCCATTAACCCAAGAGGGCACCAAGGCTGCTTTGCATGGCCAACAATAACGAGCTTCAGCCGGTGCATGCGGTTAGCATTTGCACAGCACAAAGCAGACACCTGCTGCTTGGAGAGCTTGGGGCCAGGTACACGCTTCTTCATCTCCTCAGCGAGTGTTACTGGGAATTGAACGATAAAACAGGCCAGTTTCGTCAGCGTTGTAGACGTGACCGAGAGTGAGGCCCTCCCTGTCAATCAAGCCCTTCACCTTCTGCAGAAACTCTTCAATTCCTTCGTCGTTTGCATCCAGAGCTTCGCCATGGGCCTTACGGTTGGTAAGTCCGTGCCGTAACTTGAACGCAAAGAGCCAACCTTCAGATGCCTTGAAGTCTGGGTTGTCCTGTAGCCTTGCGAACTTCTCGGCAGCAGCTTTCAGCTCCGTTCCACGTACCAACACAGAAGCAGCACGTTGTTGTCGATACCAGATGAGAGTGGAACGGTCAGTGTCTGCATACTTACTGGTAAACATCATCTTCCTCTCCATGTTCTGTCTGGTTTTCAAAACGAAATCAGCCGTGTACTGCTGTAGTTTGTCTCGGGACCTCTTGATATCAAACAAAGTGGAGCGAGGAAGGCTGAATTCACAGAGGATCCGTGATGTCGGCCACACGGCGTCCACCTTCTCCAATATCTCCCGTTACTTCTCCAGAGTCAAAACCACTTTCTTCCTCTTCTCAAGTGGCGGGGCCATCATCACACACACGATAAAGGTGCAGAGCAGCAGCAAGCCCTGCAGGACACAGGGAATCACCACAAAACCAAGCACTTCAGGAGCCATGATGAGAGCGAGTTGACAAGCCGGCAGCTGAACGGGAAATGAGACCGTGAGAGAGGCGGGAGGCATGAAAACACAGCTATTCGGTGCATGAGGGGAAATTCAAACTGACACGGTAAAAAAAAAAAAAAAAAAAAAAAAGATTTTTTTTCAGATGTTTTCGAATTTTGGGGAATTTTGGGGGTCGGACAGCCTACGATGTCCGAATAGTTATGAACCCGGATAGTGGACGTCCGGATAGTAGAGATATTACTTTATATATATATCTACTGCCAGACGCCTCAATCCTGCACGGGGTGGCTACAAAAAAAGTGCCTCCACATCACTCTGTCCCCCGCCATTTCACAACCCCGATCCCAACTCACACCCCCCTCTCTCATGTACCTCTCCACTCCATCCCTCCATCTCATCCTCAGCCTCCCCCTCCCTCTCCCCAACTCCACCTCACTCACATACACTCTCATCGTCAGTCTTTCACTCTCCATCCTCTACACATGCCCAAACCACCTTAATGTATTTCTCCTAACGCTTCCATTCACATACACATCCACATCACAGCGCTCCTTCACTTCCTCATTTGTTAGTCTGTTTCTTCATGTGATTCCACATGCTCCTTTCAAATAACTCATTTCCATTGCTCTCAATCTTGTCTTCTGTCCTTCCAACAGGGCCCAAGCTTCACTTCCATATGTTAGAGTTGGTATCACAATTCTGTCATGTAACAACTTTTTCACTTACAAGCTCACTTCCCTGTTTCTTATCACTGCTTTCAACGAACCAGCAACCTTCCTTCCCTGCTGCCCTTTCAAGCACTTCACCCTCCAGACTTCCATCCTTACTCATCACACTACCCAAGTACTTAAATGCACTCACATTCTCCATATCCTCCCCATCCAATCTCACTGTACATTCACTGGCTTCACTTCTCTCAAAGACCATCACTTTATGCTTACCTATATTCACCTTTAGATGGTCATGGCCATGTACGTGGGTGCTCGCACCCAGGTAAGAGTGAATGGAGTTTTGAGTAATGAATTTTCCGTGAATGTTGGTGAGCATCAGGGGTCAGTTTTGAGTCCCTTGTTGTTTATCATGGTGCTTGAAGCCCTCTCATGTGACTTCAGAGATGGACTCTCATGGGAGATGTTGTATGCTGATGATTTGGTGTTGATTGCGGAGAATGAAGGGGAGGCGGAGGAAAGATTTAAGAAGTGGAGTGATGGTATGGGGTACAAGAGCTTAAGGGTATAAGCAGATAAAACAAAAGTGATGATATCTAGGGTTGGTGGAGGTACAATCAGAGGAGAGGGAGAGTGGCCATGTGCAGTTTGCCACATGGGTGTGGGAAGTAATTCCATCTTGTGCAGTGTTTGTGATAAATGGGTGCACAAGAGATGTAGTGGTCTTAGAGGCAGACTGCGAGATAATGCTGATTTCACATGTGCGGCGTGTCGGGGAGAGCAGGTGGAGATTGTCAGGAGTGAGAGGGTTGAACTTGCAGGTGGGTCTCTTGAGTGCGTGGAGGAGTTTTGTTATTTGGGAGACATGTTATGTGCTGGAGGTGGGGCCGGAGTTAGCTCGGTTGCTAGGGTGAGAAGTGGTTGGAAGAAGTTCAGGGAGCTGATGCCTCTCCTGACATTGAGAGGACTCTCCTTACGTGCTAAGGGGTCTTTGTATGCAGCATGTGTTAGGAGTGTGATGCTGTTTGGTAGTGAGACTTGGGCAGTAAAGGAAGAGGATATTCGCAGGTTTAAACATACAGAAATGACAATGATTAGGCGGATGTGCAGTGCAAGGCCTGGGGGGGCTGGGTTTACGATAGAAGAGTTGAGAGGTAGGATGGAACTGGAGTGTATTGGTGTTGTGATGAGGAGAGGTAGGCTGAGGTGGTTTGGACACGTGGAGAGGATGGGGGATGATAACTGGATACAGAGGGCGAGAAGTGTTAATATTGGGGGAGGGGCTGGGAGGGGTAGACCGAGAAAGACATGGGACGAGTTCATTAAGTGTGACTTAAGGGTTAAGGGACTGAACAGGGAGGCTGCCAGAGACCAAGGCCGACGCACGCAAGCGTGTAGGAGCCTTCAAAAACGAAACGAAACAATTCCGTTTCTTACACACACTCCCAAACTCACCTATCAAGCCTTGCAGCTCCCCTTCATCTTCACTCAACAACACAGTATCATCTGCAAACAACAGTACAGGAGGGAGTTTCCAAACACTGCACTCTCTCACAAGGGCCGTTCCAACATCCACTGCCCGACTTTGTATCTCTTATGACCCCATCCATGTACAGATTGAACAACCATGGAGACATGACACATCCTTGTTTCAATCCAACCTTCAAATGGAAAGATTCACTCAGTTTGCCATCAACACGCACTGCAGCCTTAGCACCCTCATACATACTCTTCACTGCCTTCAACAACTTCCCATCTACTCCATATATTCTTAATACGTTCCACAATCCTTGTCTATCCACCCTGTCATATGCTTTCTCCAAATCAATGAAGGCTGCATATAACTTCTTTCCCTTCTCTAGAAACTTTTCCTCTAAAGATCTAAGAATGAATATCGGGTCTACACAACCTCTTCCCTTCCTAACACCTCCCTGGAATGATTATTGCTTTCATGGCCGGGAGACATCTGAGGGTGCCTTGAGCATTACGGAGATTCTTCTCTTGGGCATGGAAGCATACATTCCTTTCTCATATCCTCTGACTAATGCAAGAAGGCCTTGGTTTAATCATACTTGTTCTAATGCTGTCCACAGCAAGGAGAGGGCCTAAAAAAGATACCACAGCCAACCCACCCCTGAATCACATCTTTCTTATGTTTCTGCCAAGAATCGTACTAAGTCTGTTCTTCACTCTGCCAAAAATAATTTCATCTGTGCTAAATGCTCTCAACTCTCCAAGTCCAATTCTTCTCACTCTTTCTGGCACCTTGCCAAAAAATCTTTCTAACAACTTTACCTCATCATCCCTCCCTCCTCTTTTCTACTCTGATGGCTCTGTGGATATTTCTTCAACTGATAACGCAGATCTCTCTGCTCAGACACTCTCCTCCAATTCCACCTAAGATGATTTCGGTGCTGTTCCTCCATCACATCCCCCCTCTGACTTCCTCATGCCTGATATTAAAATATCTTCAGCTGATGTATTTTCTGCCATCACTGGCCTCAATACTAACAAGGCATATGGGCCTGATGGAGTCCCTCCTGTTCTCCTCAAGAACTGTGCTTCTGTGCTTACACCCTGCCTAGGTAAAATCTTTTGCCTTTGTCTTTCAACTTGTACCTTTCCTTCTTGCAGGATGTTTGCTCTCATTCAGCCATTCCCAAAGAAGGGTGACTATTCCCAAGCCTCTAACAATTGTCCACTTGTTTTAACATCCTGTGTCTCAGAAGTTTTTGAGTCAATTCTTAACAGAAAAATTTAAAAGCATCTTTCCTATCACAACCTTCTGTCTGGTCGTCAGTATGGGTTCCGTCAGAGACGCTCGACTGGCGATCTTCTCACCTACCCTTCAAACTCCAGGTCATCCTCCTTTTGGGACTTTGGCAAAAGCTTTGCCATTGCACTTGACATCTCAAAGGCTTTCAACTGAGTCTGGCATAAATCTTTAATTTCCAAACTGCCCTCTTACGGTTTCTATCCTTCTATCTGTTTCTTCATCTATAGCTTCCTTTCTGGTGGTTCTACAGCCGCTGTTGTAGACGGCCATCATTCTTCACCTAGATCTACCAACAGTGGTGTTCCTCATGGTTCTGTCCTATCACCAACTCTCTTCCTTTTATTCATCAATGGCCTTCTAAGCTGTATATCTAACCCTATCCACTCGTATGCTGATGATTCCACCCGTCACCTTTCCACACGCTTCCCATAATGTCCATCTCAGCAGTTACTTCAACAAACAAGGGATGAGGCTATGGCACACCTAATGTCTGACTTGGCTCGTATCTCTGACTGGGGTAAAAATAATCTTGTTTTTAATGTATCAAAAACTCAGTTTTTACACATATCAACCAGACAAAATCTTCCACAGGAGTACCCACTAATGTTTAATAATCTCCAGCTCAGTCCTGCATCATCCGTGAACATGCTTGGGGTTTCATGCACTCGGGATTTATCTTGTAAAGAACATGTTAAATCTATAGTAAAATCTGCTTTCTAGAGATTAGCTGTGCTAAGCCAACTCCGTACCTACTTTACCTCTGAACAGTTGCTGATTTTATACACGGATTTTATTCGCCCATGTAGAATACAACTCTCATATGTTGGGAGGCTCCCCACATACAGCTCATCTCAATAGGGTGGAGTCAAATGGTTTTTGTCTCATTAACCCTCCTCCTCTTACTGGTTCCCTTCAACCTCTGTCTCTTCACCTCACTCTTGCATCTTTATCTCTTCTCTATCACTTCTTCAATGGTCACTGTTCCTCTGAACTGTCTCCTTGCATCCCACCACCTCTACAACGGGCACGTAGCACACATCCAGCAACAAACTCTCATCTCTTTTCTGTCCAACTCTCTAATGCAAGAGTTAACCGTTATTCCCAGTCCTTCATTTATGCAACAAGTCAACTCTGGAACTGTCTACCTCTGTCTGTATTTCCTACTTCCTATGATCTCCAGTCTTTCAATCACAGTGTGTCCAGGCATCTCGAAATGATCGGATCTTGAATTTGGGTCTCTTTTGTATTGCTCTTGTTTTTCTCTTGGAAGGAGCGGTTTGTGGGCTCAAGGCCTTTGGTTCCTTCTTCCTTGCATAAAAAAAAGAAAAAGTTCAAGGGTCACTTCCATACATTAGAGTTGGTATCAGAATACTGTCATGTAGAAGCTTTTTCACTTCCATGCTCACTTCCCTGTTTCTTATCACTGCTTTCAAGGAATCAACAACCTTTCTTCCTTGTTGCACCCATTCATGCACTTCACCTTCTAAACTATCATCACACTACCCAAGTACTTAAATGCACTCACATTTTCCACTTCCTCCTCATCCAACCTCACTGTACATTCACTGACTTCACTTTTCTCTAAGACCATAACTTTACTCTTCCCTACATTCACCTTTAGTTTCCATTTCTTACACTCTCTCCCAAACTCATCTACCAAGCCTTGCAGCTCCCCTTCGTCTGCACTTAACAACATAGTGTCATCTGCAAACAACAGTACAGGGAGTTTCCAAACACTGCCCTCTGTCACTAGGGCCACTCCAACACCTCTACTCTACCTTGTATCTCTTTTATAATCCCATCCATATACAAACTGAACAACCATGGAGACATGACACATCCTGATTTCAATCCACCATTCAAACAGAAAAACTCACTCAGTTCACTATCTACATGCACTGTGCCTTAGCACCCTCATACATACTTTTCACAGCCTTCAACAACTTCCCATCTACTCCATATATTCTCAATACTTTCCACAATACTTGTCCATCCACCCTGTCATATGCGTTCTCCAAATCCATGAAGCCCGCATACAACTTATTTCCCTTCTCTTGAAACTTTTCCACTAAAGATCTAAGAATGAATATCTGATGTGCATAACTTCGTCCCTTCCTAAAGCCTCCCTGTTCTTCTCCAACTAATTCCTCTGTTATTTCTCTAACTCTGTCAATAACTATTCTACCATATACTTTTCCTATTACACTGTCAGAAATTTTTGAATCAGTCTTTTACCTGACGAGTGTTAGTCTAAATACGAACAATGGTAATTTACGTAAGTCTCTTGGAAGAATTAAGGTAATTAATCCTCTAACTCACCAGCAAATATTCTCTTCATATCCTAGCTAGTTTCCCTCAGTTTTGGCCAAATCAATAAGATTACTTAGCTATAATGAGCTGGACAACATATGATGACAGGCATGAGGTCTCAGTCGATTGCCTGGGGCTCCCAAGCGTCATTAGGTGCGTATTTTACAGTGTGCAACTTGAACCAGCTTTGATACCAGAGTGGTAAATATGGTGGGTCTCTTCTCCCTCATAGGATTCAAGAGGTGCCAATTATTTATTAATTACAAGGCTAAATACAGTTAAATTACTTCATGAAATATAAACCTAATTTAATCTTAGTTTTAATTAAACTAAAGCCAAATATTCCCTTTACCTACATAAATATGTATTAAACCCACATCTGCTTTTCACGTGAGGGTGTATCATTCTATCACACAGGCGCAGCTAGGTCAATGGAAAATTCCTAAGTACTTATACGTATGTACCATACAGTTGTTCACAAGGGTTAAACACAGTAGCATTTATTTTATTAATAATAAGAATGATTAACAGAACGTAATCTCTGGGTCATAAATCAGTTTGAATTAGTCATTAACGCTCTGCGGGTTTTTCTCTGCCTGTAATATGGACGGCTATTTTAAAAAGTAAAGAGCACAACTGCCCTGGGGGATAATATTTCCCACAGTTTTTGGGCCGGTCAAAAAATGATACGCTGTATCATGTAATCTGACCCTTAGCCAAGAGCTCTCTCCATAGATCTTGTGAACCCTGTGCTGCAGCCCTTCTTGGTCGCGCATCTTGACCCAACTGCTCTCCACCATCCACTGTCTCCGGGGTAGCAGTTAACTCAAGGGGCACCAGTTTATCAATAGTTTTTATACTGGTATGTCCCTTGCATTTGATTTTTACCAGTCTCAGCATCCCCTCCAAATCTGGATGTATGGAGATCACCTTAGCTAATGGCCACTGGGATCTTGGTTGTTCTGTTTTTACTAAGACCACATCTTGCTGGCAGCCTGAACCCCATAAAATCTTTCTCTTAGGCTCACAAGATATTCTTTGCTCCAATGTCTATTCTAGGTGCCCAATACCCTTTTCAGACGTTGGTATCCCTCACGCAGATGTTGTCCTAGTTCATTATTTCCTATTGTAGGATCATTTACTTCCTCCTGGATATCCACACAAGGCACGGGATGAAGCTTTCTGCCACACAACATATGAGCTGGTGTCAGTGCTTCAATTGAAACACTAGTGTCATCCAGATAGGTTAACAGTCTATCATTAATCCTAGCCTCAATTTCAGCTACTGCCATTCTCAATTTCTCTTTGGTGATCTTATTTCTGTGTAAGGTTTTCCTTAGGCAGTTCTTTACCAATAATTTGTTCAGTAAATCCATTTTGCCGTGGTGCTCTTGGTGCTATGAACCGCCAGGTACAATTTCGCATTCCCAGTGCCGACTTAACCTTAGTTAGGGTCATTCATTGTGTTTAAAAGTAGAGGTGGTGCTCCAACGAAATTGGTTCCGTTGTCACTTATTAATTTGGTAGGACAAGCTCTTCTAGCAGCTAATCTTCTAAATACATTCAGGAATGTCTCTGAACTTAAGTCTTCTGCCATTTCTAGATAGACTGCCCTTGTGTAGGTAAAAGTAAACAAACATATATACACCTTATGGGGAGTTCCCTCACCCATAACAGTTATTGCCCCTGTGTAATCAACTCCAGTTACTCTGAAGGGCCAACTTACATTTACCCTATCCTTTGGATAGTCACATGGCCATTGTTCATACCTTCTACAGACAATGCAACCTTTGATATATTTTTTTGTGACCTGTCTACCCTAAGGGATCGAATACCTTTCCAGGACTCGGGCAAAGTCTGCGGCACACCTCCGTGAAGAGTCAAATCATAAGCTTCCTTAACAATTAACTATACAAAATGATCATTCTTGGGTAACATCATAGGATGTCTAGTTTGGAGAGCAAAACAGCCTTTATTATTCAGCCAGAGCATTCAATTAGACCCTTTCCGTCTAAGAACAATCCTAAATCTCTTATCAACTTATTCTTGCTGCCAGTGCCTTGGCATAAAAGGTCAAAACTCTCTTCGTAATAATTCCTTTGCATCCTTTTCACTCAATAGTCCATGGAATCTAACTTTTCAAACCCCACTTTGTTATTCAAAAATTTAACAACTAATTTAGTGGCATTAATAAGTTATCTTGTTGATGAGAATCTGCTAATGTCAATTACATCTAGCTCAGGTACTA